>JARBEQ010245255.1:0-11626 GCA_030265355.1 Tritonia tetraquetra | reverse complement strand
GGGCAGTGTTGTTATGCCCGGTACCATCTTGGTGGCTCTCCTCAATACACCTTCTATCAGGTTTTTGTCTTTCTGGTACCTAGGCGACCACACAACATTGGCGAATTCCAGATGGGGTCTTATCAGTGATGTGAACAAATATCTTAGGCTTTCACCATCTAGGAAATTGTATGACCGTCTGATTAGTCCCAGGATTCTGTTTACTTTTGCTACCTGTATTTCAATGTGTTTGCTGAAATGCAGTTCCTCATCGATCAGCACACCAAGGTCTTTTTCTAGCCTTGATGTGTCCAGCACTTTTCTGTCGCGAGAGTGATGTAGCCTCATTGTATACTCATGTGTTGGATTGTTCCTGCCTAGGTGAATGACCTTGCACTTATTTGCATTGAAGCGCAATTGCCATTTATCTGCCCAGTCGACCAATCTGTCTATATCTCTCTGGAGATCTTGTTTGTTAGACTCTGTCTCGATTGTCGAGGAAACTTTGGTGTTATCCGCGTATATGTGGCACCATGACCTGAGTACGTCTGGTAGATCATTAATGAAGATCAGGAACAGGAATGGGCCTAATACACTCCCCTGAGGGACACCACTTGTCACAGTTGACCATTCTGAATAGGATCCATTCACTGACACTCTCTGACGTCTGCCAATAAGGAAATCCCTAATCCAATTTATTAGTTTGGTTCTGATGCCATATGACTGTAATTTATTTATGAGTCGCAGATGTGGTGCAGAGTCAAAGTGCCATCAGAATGAGAAATAGGTTGTAAATCACTTAGTTATATTCATATTTTAGGGTTCAGGGATCATAGCAGCTAGCAAGAAGTGAATTTTTAAGGTTTAGACTTCCCTTTGGAGTGGACGAACGGTCTCTCCTGTACGCACGAGCCAGCATTCCATCTGTCAAGACCAACCAAATACTACCGGTGTGTGTGTTACAAGGGGAACTAACTCATTCTGGTATAAATGTTTACTTTTACTTTCTTCTTCTTTCTTTCTTATCCAATTCCCTTTTACCATTACAGTGTAGAGCCAGCACTATGAGGCTGGATTTCTGTGGATCAAGGGACTTTCTTCTTTAATAAAGCAAATATCACAGAAACCTGGCGTTCTTACAATGGTCATCATTGTTTTTGCCTGTATTCCATATGCAGATAGATTGTTGTATTTTCATTGAAACGTGTTTCTTATATTTTTTAAAAGTGCGTACATTTTGTTCGTGAGCTTGCATGTCAGTTACACAATGGTGATTATCCTATTTTTTTCTAAACTTATAATTTTTGTCATGACTTAAGACTTTTCCCTGCGACCTCAATAATTTTAGTTTTTTCGCATCCCTTCTTAGTTTTAACCACTTTGCTGCTACCAAAAATCACTCCCTTGTCAGACCTGTATATTTTCCGTCTTTAGACGGAGTTCCGTCCCATTGATATACGGTACATTTTGCATTTATGCCATATTAAGAAAGGTGAAACTTTTTGATCCGATCATCTCCCAAATAAAATAACGAAGTGATTTCCTTCTCAAAGTCTTTTACGGCCCTTTTATATCATAGCAATGAAGTTAATAATTTAGACCTAGGATGACTGTGCTACCTATGCATCGAATTATGGCTTTCCGGGAATGGGTTGCTCGTTTATTATGCCTTCGTCCGATTTGTCACCCAGCCGTTTTGCTTTTTCGTTTATCTCCGTCTCCGAGTTCCATCCACCTAGGGGGACGGAATTGAGAAGGCCGTAGGCCTCGGCCTTGGCCTGACTGACGCGTGCATGTGACGTCACTCACCTCGCTAAATTTAGAATGGGGTAGGCCGAGAAGTCTCGATTGGTGAATGTTTTTGCGTTTTCTGTTCTTGGTACATGGATACTGTATCTGGATGTGATCTATAGTCTTGAATAGTGCCAATATTTATAGCTTTGAACTTTGCCTTTTATCACTATCATCACGATGCCTGGGCCTGTTCGAGATTTCGTCGACAGAACTTCGGACTTGAAGGGAATTTTGTTGTTTTTGTTTTTATTCATTACACTACTTATATGATGTCTTTAGCCGTGTGAAAAAAAAGTTCAGTCTTTTTCTTCATCAGCCATTTATAGGTATGCCTTGTGCGGAAGGTTTTTCCTGAAGTCACACACACTACTACCCTTGCTGATGTTTTGGATAATTTCTAAAAAATGATTGCGTTCACAGCACTTTATTACATCACAAAATGTCCAACATCATGAATACAAAAAAAAGAGAAATTACTTGAATATTGGCTCAGAATATCTTTATAAACAATACCCTGCAAACAATTTTTGCAACAATCAGATTGTAAAGTTACCCTCTGAAAGTCATTTTTGTCTCATTTCCACTGATTTTACATCTTATATGTAAAGATGGGCCATTCAATTCTCTATACTCCATCTAATGGTTTTGGAAAAAAGCATAAAACCGCTTTCTTTCTTATCAATTTCCTTTTACCATTACAGTGTAGGGCCAGCTCTATGAGGCTGAATTTCGGTGGATCAAGATATTAAGCCAAGCAGGTGATCAACCCACTGTGACCCTTTACAGTACAGGGTTAAAGTCACAGCTCTTTGTTGAGCAATTAGCCTTCAGAATTTGCTTGTTATCCATTTCAACTTGAATCCAAATTAGTCAAGTTTCTGTCTTTTGAACTATCTATCATGGATGACCCTACCAGGAGCTAGCTCTCAAGAAGTTCCTGTAGATTCTTATAGAATATTCAGTCCATATAAATAAGAGGTGCCACCACTGAGATAACATTACTGTGGTGGAAAGGTGTGAAACTAAAAAGGTGTTTTTTCTTCTTTTATTTCAGGATATTTCCCACTATGCAGATGAAAGAGTTTGATGTGTCCATCATTGGAGGTGGTATAGTCGGATGTGCTGTTCTTTTTGAACTCACGCGGCAAGGATATAACTGCCTTTTATTAGAGAAAAATGATGTGCTTTTATCAGAAGCAAGTGGTGGCAACAGGTAAGGCAGTGCATTGGAGTAACACAGATGATAATGTGTAAAAGAACGGGATTTATTACATTGCCAGAATTTAAGGTCAAAGAAGAGTTGACTGCTCAATTTACAATCAACTTATTTAACACTTTTCCGGCTATCTGAATTTCACAAAATGTCCACAATTTTTCAGTGAAATTTTCAGGTCAATGGAAAATTTGATTAAAATTACATTTCTCAGTAAATATTGAAAAAAAGTTAACACAACATCCAAATATGTTTATAACTTTTATTATCATAAATTGATACCATTACAAATGTAAAGTCCACTGATAGAACACAAAAACCCCCTGATTAAATGGTCATAATTCTTGTAAAACCTAATGACCTCACAAAAATGGAGACCACTGGCCCTCGATTTGAGTCCGAAAATATTGATAAAGCAGACCTATTCTTGTAACAAACTCGACAAACGATGAATGCTGCCATATCAAAGAATTCTTTAACCGGTAAGATACACAAGTGATAGACAACTTGTCTCAAATGGCTTTCAAAGTAGACCACTGCCACTGGCAGGAAAAGGGTTAATGTTTTTTTGTGTTGTTATTTATCTAGGTCTTTAAAATTACTTTACACTTGGCTAATGGGTGCCAGTGCTAGGTAGTGTATTGGTAAATGCAATAATATGATTTTTGTACATGATTTTTTTTTTTCTTTTCTCCTTTCTTCTATTCAGTGGGATACTGCATACAGGCTTTGATGCACCAGCAAACAGTTTGGAATTGAAGTGTATCAAAACATGTCAGGAAAATATTTTCCCCATCTTAAGGAAGTTCAACACTCCACACGACAAGTGTGGTACATCTATTGTGGCATGGACTCCTGATGAAGTAAATGAATTTAAAAAAAAAACTTTTCTAATTGATTGAGCGGGGCTTGTACTGTAGACATTTCAGGGTCTGTACTTGGTGAGGGATTCTGTATGAACATTGCAATCTTTTCATTAATAGTTCTTGAGGTCACTTTATCTTTTATTTTATCGATCAACGATATGGTCCAATACTGAAAAAAAAATGTATGGGAACATGGAAGTGGGGAAGGAACAACAGAGAACATTTTGTGAGTTATCATCTGATGTTTCCAAGTTCTTCCTATCACATTATTGATAATGACTTTTAAAAAATTATTTTTGTTTTCAATATCAACCCATTAGATAACACAAAATGGTTAATTAGCTTCAGTCATTTCTTTCTTTGTTCACTTTTTAAAAGAGACACTGAGAAAACCCCCCTGACAAATCTGTTTCAATTCAATTTCTCTACCCAGAAAATGTTTTGGCCCCAGTTGCAACTTAGATGTGAGAATGCTGGTATACACGATTCTTCCATCTTGAGCCCCTCTGAGTTATATCAAAAGGAGCGTTTTCTCAGGCCCACTGCTCAAGGTTGTCTATTTGTACCTGGAGAAGCTGTTGTTGATTCCAATTTGCTTGGTCTTTCATATGCACATTATGCAAGAATGCAAGGGGCACAGGTTGGTAGTTTGTTTTTTAATATTTACTGTTACCTCCCGCTGGGAAAAAAACTCTGAGGGACTAAATGAAAAACATTGACTTGATGAATGAATACGAATGGTGAAGTTGACTTATGTCATCAAAACAAGCCATTTTTTTGGTTATTTTTGTTGTATTCATTAAAAAATTTTACAAGTATTTCTAGAGTGGTGATTTTATAAATCTAATCTGTCTTATTTTTTCATGATGTTATCCGGCAGATAGTTACCGATTGTGAGGTACAAGGGATTCAGAATGGAACTCTTCAAACAGATAAAGGATCTTTTACAACGTCCGTGACAATTAATTGTGCAGGTCTCAATGGTGATGTTGTGGATAACTTTGCTGGTATTAAAACATTCAGGTATTTTACCATCTTGTTTTTATGTGGTTGTTTGTTTTCTAGACCATACCCCATTAAATACAGTCAACTACACGTTAGGGGAGTGGAAAAGAGATCAACACAACTGTTGGCTACATCCCTACTTTGCTTTGGTCAACAATACACATACACAAACACACACTCTCTCCTCATCTTATCATTGTCCTTAGTCATAGTGCATGTAACATGTCTGGGCTGAATGACGAAATGAGATTTTTTAACATTAAATCATCCATGTTATTTTTATATAACTTGAATAATTAGGGGTGTAAATTGTATTGAAGACATGAGTTGCATAAAATTTAAGTCACACACAGCCATGCTTGTTACAAAGAAAAATAATAATTTCAAACTACTTCAACTTAAGTGTAGTTTATGGTACCTTGAGGCACCGGTGGTCGAACAGATAGCACGCTGAACCAGTCAGTCAGCGTGGTCAAGCTACATTGATCGTGATCAGTGTCTGGACCACTTGTATTTTGTTTATTGGCCTGTCTTTGATTAATGCTGCTCAGTGTATAGCTGTATGGGCTGATCACCTGCTTGTCTGAAATTCTTCGATCCATAGAATTTTCGGTTCTGTGTTCAGTCGTGTTTGGTGGTCATTTATGGTGGGTATCTTATGTGCCTTTCATGGCTGAACATAGGGCTGGCCCAAACACTGCTCTGCAGTATTAATGGAGTTCGATCAAACAAACAAACAGCATTGTTTCAGGTATGATATGTGAATTCGAACAGAGAAGTTATTATGAAATGAAATTGTACTATTTTGGGAGACTTCTAATGTTTAATCTGGCCGTGTATCCATGTTTTTCTAGCCTTTACATTATGCCTTTTCTTAAAATGAAAGATAGCATTAAAATGTTAAAAATAATTATGGCAGATAACTTCTAACATTTTAAAATTTATACTTTTTTTTTAATAGTGTCATGCTGAGGAAGGGACATTTCTGTGTTTTCACCAAGAATGCACGGAAAGTATTGAATTCTAATATCTTTCCTATACCCACTGAAACGTCTAAAGGTGTTGCCTTGTTTAAGACAGGTATAGTATGAAGGTACTGCCCTTGTTGTTAACCTTTGACTTGCCAGCAATTTCAAGCTAACCGTGCACCCATTGCCAAGGTTTTTTTGGGGTGGAAAATCTGAAAATTAGACTGCAGAAAAAAATGCATCTCTCCTAGACTAGACTAGAAGAGATAACATCATGAAACTTTCAGAGCTAGTTTATGAATGATGAAGGAATATGAAAATCTATCTCCATCATCAGGTGATTTAAGTAAATGATAAAATTCCTCATCTGAATAGTAGTATTAGTAGGAAATAATAAGGTAAAGGTTCCACAATTCGAAAAAATGATCTAAATCCCACTTAGAATCAAAATTTTCACACCAAAACAGCCACTCACCTGCGAAATGGGCTGTGGACGAAGGGAGATAACTCGTGAAATAATATCCCTCTGTTCTACTAGTTATAGACGACTTCTAGCCACTCGACATATTATGTCGAAGAAGACAACATCAACAAGACTAGGTCAATTCGACATTGGTCGAAGTTGGCAAGTTAAGGGTTGTCGCTTGATTTCAACTTTTTTAGTTGCCTACAAGCAATCTTGAAAAAGGAAAAAAAAATTGCTTCACATGCTTAACCAGCAGACAAATAGAAGAATCTGTGTTTGATTTTTACTTTAGCGTCTTTCTTTCTTATCCAATTCCCTGTTACCATTACAGTGTAGGGCCAGCACTATGAGGCTGGATTTCTGTGGCTCAAGATATCAAGCCAAGCAGGTCATCAACCCACTGTGACCTTTGTGGTAGGAATTAATTTTGCCCGTTCAGCGGCCTTGCGACCTACTCTTATCGATGTTCAACTGCCATGGGTTTTTTAAGTTGGCAAGTTAAGGGTTGTCGCTTGATTTCAACTTTTTTAGTTGCCTACAAGCAATCTTGAAATAGGAAAAAAAAATTGCTTCACATGCTTAACCAGCAGACAAATAGAAGAATCTGTGTTTGATTTTTACTTTAGCGTCTTTCTTTCTTATCCAATTCCCTGTTACCATTACAGTGTAGGGCCAGCACTATGAGGCTGGATTTCTGTGGCTCAAGATATCAAGCCAAGCAGGTCATCAACCCACTGTGACCTTTGTGGTAGGAATTAATTTTGCCCGTTCAGCGGCCTTGCGACCTACTCTTATCGATGTTCAACTGCCATGGGTTTTTTAATGTGCGCAACATGCACATGGGACCTCCGAGTTTATCGTCGTCTCCGATAGGACTAGGTTCTTTGATCCCACCTAACTGAATAGGATCAGGGGAGTGGCATATAGGTTTTCACCAAGTTTCAAGGAGAAAAATACCAGACAGTGTCGCTGCCAGGAATCAAACCCGGTACCTTTCGCTTCAGAGGCGGGAACTGTACCTCTGCGCCACTGGGACCCTGACTTTAGCGTAAAACTACTAAAACAAGTGCAAAGACAATAGAGTAAATCATTTCAGACAATACCATCAATTCTAAGAGTAGAGAGAAAAATAGAAAAAAACTTCCAATAAAGACAACAATTTAACCCTTTGCACACCAGAGCTATCCTGACTCTCTACCCCCTTGCAGCCCATCCAAGGGAAATAACACTCGCATAAAAATAAACAAAACAAATTAAAATTCAATTCTAAAATACTTCCCAACATATAAAAATTCTGAAAAAAGTCATTATATAGAAGAATGAATGTACTTTTCATGGTATTAATTGTTTCATCAAAACTTTTTTTGAAATTGGTGAAAAAAAATAATAAAGTGAAAAAAAAAGAGGAAAATTGCCTACTTTGTTCATTTCTTTATTTTTGTTACTGAGTAACTGGACAGGATCAACATCGATGTCAGATTCATCTCCATCTGACACCTCACCATCACTGTTGGCTTCATAGTCACTCAAAACAATAGGGTTGTCGATCAGAGAATGGAGAAATTGAAACGCCATTACAGTTGGAAGCGTTAAAAAAAGCTCTACTAGAGTGCCGTTCATACGGACATCACCGGGCGCACCGGTGTGCATCATATAGATTTTCATCGGGCGCATTGGTGAGCATTGGGCAAGGACACAGGACGTTTTGGGTAAAACCCTTCCTCAACTGGACACAACTACAAAAATGCAAACAAAAAACAAAGAATAAACACAAACACTAGTATGTAGAAAGAGATATCAGTAAAAAAAATATTAGAATCAAAATAAGGTTTAGGTCTAGTACAAAGCAAGGTAGTCAAGAATTCTACAAATGTGTATTCTGTGAATGCATGTTGTATTGTAGTGCCCTTCTGACCAACATTACTGGTGTCATTTTCTGAGTACTTAGTTATCTCAAATGAAGCAGCCTGAGATTTATTAAGTGATGAAGATTGAAACTTGAAGAAAATGAGAGTTGGTAATTTCTCAAAACATTGTCAACTTATTTGTTGCATTGTCATTTGTTATGAAAAATATAGCAATAATGTAATAACCATTCATGCACATATTTGATGTGTCAATTTTTAATATATACTAATGAATACATTTATAAACTCTCATTTAATGTATACTAATGAACTGTATTCATTACATTGGAATGTTTTTCCTTCATTTTTATATTTATGATCAGTTTATGGAAATGTGGTTGTTGGACCCACAGCCACCGATGTCAACGAAAGAGGCAGACCTTCTTTTTGTGTTGAAACACACAGGAAGCTTTTAAAAACTGCTGCTCACACAATGCCTGTTTTGGAGTCTTACCAATGTGTTGGACATTACGCTGGTGTCAGACCGGCCACGCAATTCAAGGATTACCAAATCACATCATACCCTTCAAGGTAAAATTCTGTTTTGTTTTGTGATCCAAACCCCATTATAAATTATACCAAGGAGTGATGTGGCCAGCTCCATGTCCAGCATTGCTGAACACAGAACTGGAAAAACTTTAGATTAGGTAGATAAGACGAGCAGGTGATCAGCCCACTGTGCCCCGAACCTTAAATGGCACAATGAGCGTCACATTTTTAGGTGTTGCCCAAGTTTTGGCCATAACACTATTTACTGTTGTCTTGGTGGTAAACCCCTCAGCTTTAGCTTTAAGAAAACTGAGCAGATTTTACCACATAAGGCGCATAAAATTCTCCAACTTTTTATATTTCTGAAATTAAAGAGGAGCCAGCACTGGTAACGATAAATGAATGGTATCAATGGAAGTAGAAAGAAGAAAAAAGCGTTTTTGTCGACTGTGGGGATCAAACCCACCCCTGCGAACGGCAATCCTGCCTTGACAGAATTTGTGACCCGCACGTTCAACCGAGCTATGGAGCGGTGGTCCTCACAGTCTTGTTTTTCAAGCACTTTCCTGCCTTCATTGATTATTTTTTATATTTGGTGTGTTACTATTCAAGAATAGGAGTCCTCTTACATACATAACATATGATGTAAATGTAGAAATATTACATTGTTAGAAATGAATTTTCTTTATTACACACTCATGGTAATGGTTTTTTTAAAAACTGTTCTGCATGGGACTTTTGTAACTGCAATGGGTTTTCTTTTTAACTTGGATGTGGAAGGCATTTCTCGTGGGTCTCCATATATATATTTCTCATTGTGTTACCTCAATCTGTCATCATCTTCTCACTTTCCAACACAATTCAATATGGCTGTAGTTGTATCTATGGGTTTCTCTTCCAAGAAACACAGCAGTCTTGTTTTACTGATTTTTATTTTTTGAAATTTCTTTATATTTTTTTTGTGAGTTGTAGTTGTAGAGTTCAGTCATAATGTTGTGTTAATGATTTGCTTTAAGATAAACTTCTCTTTTATATTGAATGATAGCAAATGTAATTGGTTTCAATCAAGTGGGAATTTATCAGGGATGAGATTTTGCAGATTTTTCCGCATTTGCAGGCTTTTTTTTTTCGACAATAAAGCTCTATTAATTATTATTATTTGGTCATGGGGTGTCTGATGAATATAGCTTGTTGATTTTTTATTTTTTTTGTCATTAGTTTAGTCCCCATACCTAATTTATGCATTTAGAGATAATGATATCATTTCTAAGGGTGGGAATGATACTAAATTTATCACGGTGGGTTGAAGGGCTCCTGAGGGAGATATTGCCAGGTGAAGCTGGTAGGTAGGCATACCAGCGATTGTCAATAATATGATAAACGACTCAAGCAATATTTACTGATGGTAGGAGGAGAGTGATATCCCTTTTCTTGTCATTTTGAAAATTCAAAATAATCTACTCCTGCCTTCTATCGAAAATGGAAATTTCTTAAACAGTCGTGATAAGGCCAGTAGCATAACCTATAGATAGAGAGATGAGAAAGGTGAGTAGAATTAAGATCGGGGTATTGAGACAAAAGGAATTTCACCTTTTGTCCAAACTCTCTGTGTGACTGTTTCTTAGAAATCAAATATGCCAACTTTTTCACTCCACCCTTTTTTTCCCCTCCTTTCTCCTTACTCCTGAGTGAAAAAAAAAAATGACAATCCAAAGGAAACAAGTCTTAATGTTTCGTTCATTATATAATGAAACACGCCTAGTTGTTAATCTCATTATTGACAATCGTTGTGACTACCCCATAATAATAATGACCCTACAATGCTTTTTCATTGTGATCTCCCCTTCTTTTGTTCTTCTTTGTCAGATGCGACCACAAATTATTAGAAATATTTAAGACTACTGTGATCATTGCTGTTTTGTTTGGCTAAGAGCGTGAAGTAGATGATACCTTTGAAACATTTTTTATTTCAGACACTGGATCACGGTTGGTGGAATCAGGTCCACTGGTGTGTCGGCTTCCTTGGGGATAGCACATTATGTGACAGAGAGGTTACACAGCGACATGGGTATCGAGCCAACGAGGGGTTCCTCTCGTCACGTTGAACAGCAGCAATGGAAATTTGTGGAAAATGGTACGAAAGTAGACATTGACGGATATAGATACACAACGGCACACCCAATATGTCATTATGGGCATTTAAACACAGAGAGTAAACTGTGAACAATTTGTTTTCTGCTTACATGGGGTTACGGTACTTCTCTTTTTTTGCATTGATATTTTTTTAAAAATATTTAAAAAAAATAATATGATCAACTGGGTTGAGAAATTATTTAACATTGTTGGACAAAGTCACGTGTCTTTTGTATCTAAAATTAAAATTGAGTGGACAGATCAGAATCAGATGACAATAATTATAAAAAATATATATTATAATTTTCTAGATGTTGATATTAAATGGGTTTAGAAATATTACGTAGTTATTTTATAATTGGGCACAGTGACTAATTGTCTTATATATTTACATTTTTTCCCCCTGGTCTGTTTCTATACTATTTGACCCCATTTGGTTCGTGTGAACAAATATGTGGAAGCATTTTTAATAAACAAGATCATACATCACATCGTAAGTAACAGGGTAACCCAAAAATTATTTTTAAAAAAATTGTCTTTCATATTGAAATTGGACTGAAATATCAGATCATATTGAATCGTAATGATTCATAAAATTATTAAGAATAAGAATGATGTTTTTTATTCTTTTTATTATTTTGTTATTAAAAATCAATTTTATATATTCCTCCTTTCATTTTCATCCTCAAGGTGTGTCAAGATATATGTAATATGAATTTGACTTTGTCAAGCCTCTCCTTTATGGCACACCTTGTTGTGGTGGAGAGGCTTGAGTGGTCTAATGACTTTGAGGGCTATACCAAACA
>JARBEQ010245244.1:0-11628 GCA_030265355.1 Tritonia tetraquetra | reverse complement strand
AAGAACATTTGATAATTCATTCACCCTTCTCTTGATATGATATTTATCCATCTTTGCAAGGAATCCCTAGAACTAATAAAAAGTATCAAAAATTGCTTTAGCCCCCTAATAGTTCAGCTGTGAGAGATTTAGAATATGATGAGTTATTATGGACTACATTCGACGCTTACAATACTTGATTTTAATAAAAATGATTATCAATAGTCACTAAAGTATGAATGGGTCAATCCAATGAATATCTCTAGGTTAATATCAAATATTTTATCAACCAACTGACGAATACTCCATATTGGTTGTAACCGAATCCCGCCAGCAAAGGGTTAAAAAGTGAAGAGTTGTTTTGTCTAACTCTGCCAAGCTCTCTCTCACTTACTTCTCATCCACGGAGTCAGCAGAGGTGGTGAGAGCATTGGATGAAGAGGAAGAGGCTGACATCGAGGACGACTTGACGTCTTCACCATCATCCAACAGTTTCTTACGCAATGTCTTCAGACTGTGAGATGGCGACCACACCTGGCAATAGATAATTGGGTCAAATTTGGGAACTGAATAGTGTGCAAAACTGAGAATGTACTGTTCAAATATTCTATCTGTACTAACCTATGCAACCTTACACCGAAAGGTACTATAAAGGTTATTAATAAAGAAAGAAAGAAAGACTAACCTATGCAACCTCACACCGAAAGGTACTAAAAAGGTTATTAATAAAGAAAGAAAGAAAGACTAACCTATGCAGCCTTACGCCGAAAGGTACTAAAAAGGGTATTAATAAAGAAAGAAAGAAAGACTAACCTATGCAACCTTACACCGAAAGGTACTAAAAAGGTTATTAAGAAAGAAAGAAAGACTAACCTATGCAACCTTACACCGAAAGGTACTAAAAAGGTTATTAAGAAAGAAAGAAAGAAAGACTAACCTATGCAGCTGAGACATGGAGAACAAATAAGAAAATCAATAGTAGACTCGGGGGTTTTGAGGGCAGATCCTTAAAAAGGATTCTGCTTATTTGATGGCAGCAGAGAGTCACAAACTAATAAATTTGACAAAGATCAGGGCTAACATCATGAGTAAAGAAGATGTTGGACATGGCTTGGTCATGATTTGAGCATGAATAGTTGTACGAAGATTTCCAAAGTTCAGCCAGGTTTTATTTTTACATTAATTTGCAACAATCCCGCCCAAAGTGGTAAATTCTCCCAGTTCTTATGTATAATAACCGAGGGGTGACCACAAGGGCTAAATCAATATGTTTAAGGGCCTTACTTATATGATTACTAATGCTCAGTGTATTGCTCATGGTGTCAATAAAGAGTCATGGTCACAGTGAGCTGATCACCTGCTTGTTTGAAATTCAATTTGTAAAAGACAAGAAACTATGAACAAAGTACAGCTTCACAAGAATATAGTTAGCCAGTAAAGACTGTGTCAAACATCACCAATTGTCTTCAGATGTGCAAAAAAAATAAATGCACAATACAATTCGAGTCCAGCTTCAAGCTCTTCGTTTTTTCCTTGGGCAAGAAACTTTACTCCGGTTGCCTCACTCGACCCAGGGGTAGAAATGGGTACCAATTCTCAAACGAGTCTTGGGAAAGTATTATGCGATAGACCAGTGTCCTATCCAGAACAGAAGGTGACAAACTGTCACTTGTCCGCTTCACGCTACCGAAACTGGGTTAAGCTTAAAGGCTCTTATGGACATACTTACTACTACAATTAAAGTACATTGGTAGACAAAGATGATGAATAAAAAACACTTACTACAGCAGTTGGCCTTGGGAAATTGCGAGGAAGTTCTCGAATGACCGTTTGTGATCTCAGGTCCCACAACTCCAGGGGTTTGTCTTTAAACATCAAGACAAAATACTGCCTGAAATAAATATAATAGGTGTCCACTTTAAAAATGTATTCAACAGTATGACATTGCTGGCAGTGATCAATAAATAAGATTCTTCATTAGTCACTTCGTCCATTTCTATTGAAATTAACAAAACAATTCCAGACAGCTTAAAAATCAAGTTCCTTTTTAAACATGCTGAAATGAAGGTGATTAAATTAAAATTTTCTTGTTCGTTCTAATGTTTCTTAAAAATCAAATTAATGTAGACATATAAAACATAATTGAATAATCATTGTCAAATGACATCATTATCTAACCATGACAGATACTCTTTCTTAACCAGTTCCGTTTTACCATTACCGTGTAGGGCCAGCACTACGAGGCTGGATTTCTCTGGATCAAGATACTAAGTCAAGCAGGTGATCAACCCACTGTGACCTTTGTGGTAGGAATTAATTTTGCCCAGACAGCGGCCTTGCAGCCTACTCTTATCGATTTTTTACTGCCAAGGGTTCTTTAACGTGTGCAACGTACACATGGGATCTCCAAGATTATCGTCCATCTCCGATAGGACTAGGTTCTTGATCCCACCTACCTGAGAATAGGATCAGGGGAGTAGCACTGAGTTTCTAGGAGAAAAATACCCAACAGTGTCGCTGCCGGGAATCAAACCCAGTACCTTTTGTTTCAGAGGTGAGAAACGTACCTCTGCACCACTGGGACCCCCCATGAGAGATACAATTAAAACAAGTATTGTTAAGGAAACTGTTATGAGGACATTTGATTAAGTAAGAGACAAGAAAAGAGGAGAAATGAGATTGTGTGAGGAAAGCGATGTTGGTGTTCAGACAGTGAGAGGATGTATTTCATGGGGTTGGACATCCTATCATAGATGACAAGTTATGACTTGTCTATCTTTATCCGTTCCCTTATCTAATCCTTGCAATCCTTTCCTCCTGACACTATTGTAGTTTTCTGTTGTTTGAATTTATGTTACCTCCCAGCAGACAACAGAGATAGAACTGCCAAGTCTGTGTTTTTTTGTAATACATTGTGCCACATATCTTCTGGCGTTTCTTGTGTATTCTTTAAGGAGTCCTTTTGGTGGTCCTGTAAGTTAAGATACTTACCAGGCCCACTACATTTAAAAGATATCAATAATCAAATACTTAAACATCTATTTACTTTAGGTGGGAAACGGCCAACATTTCAATTGGAGATTCATTGTCTCTGTTGGTGCGTAATTGTTCCTGTTTACCTGTGAGAAAGGAAAGAGGAGATAAGAAATAAATAATAAAAATAACATGACTAGAAAAATCAACTGATCATCAAAAGATGATTACTGCATTTTGTTCATTAGTCAGTTATATATATAGTATCAATTACATGGGATATCAATAACTTGACATTGGTTTGGTTTTATTATCCACATGTGACCACCAAGCAGTGTTGGACTCAGTCCCATGTCCAGCGTTGCTGAGCACACTGCTGGAAAAGCTCTGGATCAGGTAGACAATGCAAATGATCAGCCTACTATGCTCGAACTTTGAATGGCACAATGATGAGCGTTCTTAGACATTGCCCGACTTTTGGCCATTACACTATCCATTATTGCCATGGTGGTAAACCCCTAAGGAAAAGAGCAGATTTTGCTTCATAAGGAATGAGTTTTATAGATTCCTCATTATCAGTAAAATTGAAAGAGACAGGTAAAATTCCTACCCGAGGTGATGTCCAAAAGGATAATTTCATTCTTGACCAAGGTACTGGGTCCAGGGTTGGGATAGGAGTAAGTCAGGAAGGATTTCAAGCTGTACCATTCCACTCCCCTGTTGGAACAAAAGAGGCACGCTTTATAATTTTTATAAACATTGAAAGAACCTTGGGTATTTTACTTTTTTTTGTAATATACTCATAGTAGTATGATCTGATCCCTCCCTCCCTCCCCCTCTCTCTCTGTGTGTGTGTGTGTGTGTTTGTGTGTGTTAGCTGGTCTTAGTTATGCAAACTTTGAATGCCTTCCATTCCCCTTGCTTCTGTCTTAAATAATTCCAAGGTTTGAAAGGCAAACTTATTCTTTGAAATAAGAACAACACGGTAAATCATTACATAATAATTCGAAAAAATAAAGTCTAAATGCAGTTATTTCTGGAGTTCACATTTCACTATCACCCCAAAAAGTCAAGTAGCTAAGATTTCTTCCTACAGTGAAATGCAAACCCTTTCCTAAATACCCCAAATCCTATCCCAAACACCCCAAATCCTATCCTAAATACCCCAAATCCTTTCCTAAATACCCCAAATCCTTTCCTAAATACCCCAAATCATATCCTGAATACCCCAAATCCTTTCCTAAATACCCCAAATCCTATCCTGAATACCCCGAATCCTTTCCTAAATACCCCAAATCATATCCTGAATACCCCAAATCCTATCCTGAATACCCCAAATCCTATCCTGAATACCCCAAATCATATCCTGAATACCCCAAATCCTATCCTAAACACCCCAAATCATATCCTGAATACCCCAAATCCTATCCTAAGTACCCAAATTACCTTACTGGTCCAGAATGAAGGCTGTATTCTCTGTCAATCTGACCACTGGCAGCATTAACCACTTGAACAGAGCCCAAATGGGTGCCTGTTTGCAACGTGATGAGAGAGAGGATACATCAGACAATGGAGGATTCCTTTCGTTTCAACTCACCACCCATTTATCCACAAATAAAATGTACAACAACAGAAAATTATGTTTTACATAAATCTTTAATAAGATCATATATCAGGAAAATGCATTTCTATCACATTACATAGTTAAAAACAAAAGTTAAAATCTCTAGACCAGAAAATAATATTCAGATGGATCAAAAACCTGAAATTCTCGGATATCCCTACAAAAATTCCACTCAATGATCTCACCAATAGCCACTAGAGGTTGATAGGTATCCATATTCTTGTTGGTCAGGGGTGGACACATTCTCACCACAGTCACATGGGCAGACACACCATTGGTCAGGCCCGTCAGCAAAAATTTCAACTGAACAGATTTTGACTCCAACAATTGATCACTTTCGAGTATCTAAGAAATGAGAACACATAAACATTATCATCATTCAGCATAATTATTATATCCAATCAAAATAATCAAAATTCCATTTGTGTGTGTGTGGGCTCTGAGGTTGCAAATGCCTAATCTATGGTGAATAAAACCATAAATTTCAATCCATAATGAGACCAATTCTTAAATGATAAGCATTTCTTTATGTAGACAACACGTACAGTATTATGGAATCAACCAATCTTTTACACTATTGACAAATCAAGCAATTAACTCGCCCCTGGATGTGGAGATCCGGGGTTCAAATCAACCTTGTGCAGAATCATTTATCTAGATCTGTCAGAGTTTTCAAGGGACATTGAACACCTTAGATATAACCTTTCTGTGTTGAAAAGGGCAAAAACTAACAAGTTAACAACTTTATAAATGAAGCAATTCTACATACTTGAGATGTGGCTATTGTATCAGCCAAGGCCAGCTGTGGATGACCTACAGATGACTTGACAGGAAAGCCAGAAGGTGCCAGCTTTTCATCCCAGTTAACATCCCAGTCCGAACTTAAAAGTGGCGAAACAAGACTTGTCTCATTGGTATTTGGCTGAAAATATAGAAAACAATTTTCGTTTCTAAAACTCAAGTATCTGGATAGCTATGCAACATCTGACCGTAATAATGCCAGCAAATGAGAAACATACATGGAGATCATACATCCACTCCCTTACAATGAAAATGAAATTATATTATATAAGTATTCAAGACAAGGAAGACAAACCATAACATTATTTCTAATCATATCCCTGACCTAAACCATATCACATTTAAATAAGAAACATCACAGTAAGACAATGTGTTTTAATTGATATTGTTATCTAGTCACTAATCAACTCAATAAAATCTTCCTCACAATGATGGTGTGTGCAGTCAGTTCCCATAACAAAACTCTGCTGTCACTCATAATAAGAGAGACAATCTTCTCCGACATGGGACAAATGGCCGCCCCATACAGTTTGTTGTGCCGTGTCACACGTAAAGGATCGGATTGACATCGTAGGTCGTATGCAACTTCCATGGCCAGCTGTGTGGGTGTGTCATCTAAAAACACATTCAAAACAATTGTTTCATGATGCAAACTCTAGGTATCCTACAAGCTTCTAGATATCCTACAAGCTTCTAGGTATCCTACAAGTTAATTTTCTTAAAACAGATGCGAGTACCCTATAAAGTACAAAGCAGTGTTGGGATTAGCTGTATATTCAACCCTGAATGGCACACAAGGTGCCAACATTTCTAGACGCAGACAATATATTAGCAAAATGGTAAATACACCACCCAAAGTGGCAAATTCTCCCAGTGCTTTTTATGACTGAAGATGGGTTGGCATTAATGGGGTTTGATAATAATAAAAAAAAAGTAAATACACTGCACAGGATGAATCAGCAGAAGGTGACTCAACAAATAACGGTTATTTTACAACCACCACTTGGCTGTTAATATTATTTATAAAAAACAAGGAGAATTTGCTGCCTTGGGTTCAGTTCTGAAAATCACCCAAGCGATATATCAAATTATGATCCCTCTATGTCTATGCTGCAACTATACATATGTACTTAGTGGTAGAAAAAACGAACAAACAAAAACCAAGGGTCAAAGTAACAAACCAAAAGCTCCATGGCCTTCAGCTGCTGGTGTTGACACCGAATTGTTTCTTCTCCTCACTCTGACGGAAACACCTCCATTCTCATGGACAAACAGAAGCATGTCCCTTTGCCAACAAGGAATAACCTGAAAATGAAATCAAGCATCTATATGCATTCACCCTTTACAGGCTTAGGTACTTTGAGATAGATCATCAAGCAACTGGCGCTGCTTACAGAAATTTAATAAGCTATTCCATTCTAATCATATTAGAGGAACAATTTAGAAAAAGTCATGTAAAGGAAGTAGCCAGGTTTTGATATCTCAAGAACAATATCAAATCATTACTGCTGAAGCCCTGCAGAGAAATGAATAATGCATACCACTATTTTTTTTAACCCAAAAGCATAGTATTATTCACATACTATCAGCCTTTATCTTCAAATGTATTGCTTTTGGTTTGGGTTTTTTAACAAACATGGAAAATAATGACAAAATACAATCACAAAAAAAGTAATCAAATAATCATTGTAAATACATTTCATTCATTCTTACCTGAGAAAAAGAAGAACTGGCTCTGTCGATGGCAATTATTCCGACAGTCTGATTAATCTCCAAGTCCAAAATTAGCATTTCCCGAGTGTAGAGCAGCATGAGATGATGCCGACATGAATGGTGGAAACAAAGCTGAAGACATTCGTTCAAGGTCACTGACTCTTCATCCGGCATTCCTCTAAGGATGAAAAGAATTGACCCAAAACTCTAAAAATCTAATCAGATGTGGCCCAATCTCCTTAGAGCAAAACGACTTTTACTCTAATGACTTCCTGTTGTTTTTCCTCTGGAGAGATTTGCGCCAGTAGTTTACAATTTGCATGTTGAAAGCATATTGCAAGAAGTTTTAAGTTATATGGCAGTGCATATTAAAAAGATATTGTGTGAAATAAGATATACAGCTAAGAAGTAAACACCACATCAAGACAATACATTTTACAGAAATGTTTTTACTTGGGTTTGCTTTCTCCAATCAGAATCTTGCTCATACGCTTTGCCAAGTTCTTAGAGGATGACAGGGAAGTACTTGACTGTTTCCTGTCCAGACTGCCAGAGCTTGAAGACCTGGACATGGCTGAGGCTGAGGACAGATGGTGGATACAGATAGAATAAAGACCATTATGTCACCATTACCAAACACGGGCCTAATATCTACAAACTGGTCAAAGAATTTGACACTTTTCACATTCTTACACACAATATCTATCAACATCACTACAAGTCAAAAACAATTCATCATTCAATGCTTAGCAGTAGCAAAACACTTTTGTGTATAAACAAATTCAGATAATGATTATAATAATATTAATCATTGATTCTTATCTCAAATAATATATTTGCGTACACATAAATGTTATACATTAGCATACACATAAATGGAATACATGAGCATGTAACTTAAGGCATAAATCTGTGCTATGATAAATATCTTTCGAACAAAGAGATCTAAAGACAAATAATAATCTACTCACCTTCCATTTTTCCTTGACTAGGATTTGAAATGTAGAATTTTTTGCCATTGCTGGATGGTGTTTTGTTGATAGTAAAATCACTGACGAAAATAATGCAGTCCTGTCCCAAAACTGATGAAAAATAAAAGTTTTTTCATTTTCAAAAATATACCTAAATGAAAAGAGAGACATAATAGAAAATAAAATGAAGGAAAAATTTCAGAATACATAGTTTTAACACAAATTAATGCAATTTACATCAATACATTAACTCTGTTTTGGGTTTTTTTTAAATTATTCTACCAAAACATTATGAATGAGTTAACTCTTACATGCTAGATTCTTTGAGTTGAATGGATCGAATGTAAAACTTAAGAGTGTTTCAGTGTATGACTTTTTCCACAACTTGGTCCCTGTGTCAGCATTCCACAGAATGAGATTGTAGGGTGGGTGGAGACATACCAGGAGGTCACGGCTTGTGTCTTGGTTACTCAACCATTTCATTCCTGAGGGCAATGGGTAAATAGATGAATTTCGAAAAAGGGGAAATAAATTGCCTTCATTTCAATAAAAGTAAATATTATACACAGCATCAACAAACAAAAGGTTTCTTTTACATCTAAATATAAACCCTTTTTTTTTCAAAAAGAGAACCCAGCTATTCATTCATACCAGTACTTCTGTATTTTATATTCATTCATTCCTCTATATTTTGACACCGTTGCTGTAAATAGGTAAGAACATTTTGCTTTATCTTTAATGTAAATATAAAGAAAGAAAAGTAAAAACAACACTATTTGTAAAGAAGAAAGTGTATTCAGATGATTGGTAATCCCCAACTAACCCATCAATGGTTTCGTTCCATCCATAAATTCGGACCTGGGAAGGCCCAGTCCCACATCCCACACAACGATATGGCCATGAGTATCAGAGGATGCTAAGCGTAGAGTGTATGGTGAGTTGAGGTCATGGTGATAGTTTTCATGGGCCCATTTCACCTGCACAGCAACATTCAGGGATTTTAGAGAAATAAAATAATTATGTAATTTGAAACATTCAAAAGCCATTATATCACGAGAAAATCAAGTACATGAACTCCCTGAAGAAAGAGAAGTCCATAAATCAATGACTCTTTTTGTTCAAAGGGAAACTAATACTAGAATCAAGCTTATGGGTTAAGTTTTCCTTCTTCTTATTATTATTATTATCCAATTCCCTTTTACCATTACAGTGTAGGGCCAGCACTATGAGGCTGGATTTCTCTGGATCAAGACATTAGGCCAAGCAGGTGATCAACCCACTGTGAGTTAAGTTTTCCAAAGAGTTGAAAAATAAGGATTCTCTATGAGATGGAAAAATGATTTCTGAAAAACAAGAAAATGGACAAAAAGAGGTCAATAATTTTTGGAAATCATTGAATAATCTAAAACCAAAAATAGACGAAATAATTTTTACCTGTGTTACAACACCTCTGTGTTTGTCCAAAACTTGTATGTTCTGGAAATGAAATTTTTTAAATTTTAATGGTACATTCATGTTATGTTTTAATTTTAACCTCTCTTAATCTAATTATCAAACGAATCTCTCTATGGTCTTACACTCTCTAATTACAACACACGGTTAGGCTCTTATTGTTCCAGTCTATCCATTGTCCTTTCTGAGAACTCAAGCCCACCTTTGATATGACCGATAATGCCAAGGACGTAACACTAGCATCTTAAGAACTTTTTAGAACTTGTTATAATTAGCATGATACATTCTTTGATATCATCCATTATCCATCTAGGTTTTTTTCATTCCCAACCATAACCTTTTACCATTTCACACACTAACTCAAAAATATACTCTTAAGGATACTACAACATTCAACCTTATCTTCAAAATTGTTCAAGGTATGAAATACTTAAAAACATTAAAAGGAAATGCTTTAAAAAAGTTAAAATTCAACTGATCCTTAAGTTCAAATCATTGTTGTTATAATCACAAAATACAAACCTGTACAGTTTTTGGCTCAATCACTGTGACAAGATTTTGACATCCATAAGCCAGATAGCCTTGCCAACCCCTAAATTGCATAAAGAAAAAAAATCAATCTACAGTCTACATTCAAGACAACTATCAGCCAAAGTCGTATCATTAATGATAAAATCATCAAAATATTTGCTTGACTTGAATGAATCCTATCATTACTGTCAACCCTTTTATTTGAACATTAACGGTCATACTGCGTCACTCCCACTTAGCCCTGACTTTCTATCAATGACTACATTCCCATTGTGCGTTCGTGCTCTCCCCAATAGCCGAGAGGAGTAACACATTGTGTGGCTTCTTCACTTACAGTTCGAAAGGTACAAAAATACCATTCATTATAATACGTCATTACTTTTTCTAGTTATTTCGTATTAGAGCATAAAATAACGAAAAGTATTATTTTTATCATTTTATTGTTCAAATACAGTTTGTAACTTTGAAACATCTCAAAAACGCATTGCACATGATTGTATGTATAACGATGTTCTCAAAATCCTTTTGATTTTAAAACGTCATGTCGATGTGTCATTTTTACTATAATTTCACTGGTAGACTATTCTAGCGTTGGTGGATTTCATCATCTAGTCTATGACCTAGAGGCAAGAAAATACAACAAATAATGCGAGTAAAGGAAGCTACCCCTACTGCGCGATATCAAGTTACGGTACCATCACTTCCTGTTACGTAATGAGCGGTAGTAGGGTTAACAGAATGTTGGATTGGCTTCTTGTTCCTTTCTTCTTTCCAATACATAGCAAACATAGACAGGAGGACTCTAGGTATCTAGAGTGTATGTGTGCGGAACGACTAGCGCACACTAAGTCAAGTGGTAAAACCAAACTTAATTTCTACTGAAAAAATCGGGTTATTCTGCAGAATAATGCCATCAAAAATGGAAGTGTTGATGTCGCAAAAGTTGTTCCCTATCCCTGAAATCTAAACATAGGCTACTCTACTGAGTGTGAGTAAATTGCAACATTTTTAGGGCACTACTATTTCTCCAGGAAACCAAAGATCGTCTTTCAGGCTGATGATTTGGAACTCCAAGTGCAACAAGAGTTTTAATGAAGCTGATGAAAGAAATAGGTTAGTAAATCCCTTATGTGTGATACCATCCCATCAGCCATGTCATATGATGATGACCTGTGCTTGTGTAGAGATGGTGGTACTGGTACTAAATAGTCTTCAAATTCAACACTTTTATTCTAAGGTAATCTTGATTACAACGTTGGTAACATTCAAAATAGGCAGTATACTCACCAATCACATGCATCTTTATTGTTTGCATGAAGCGTTCCAGTTATTATCTTTGGATAGAGCTTCATGACGTCTGCTTAGATTTGCATTGAAGCTGGGGAACAGAAAAAACTCAGAACAACGGAAGGTTGGTTGTTGTTGTACATAAAAGTAATTTTCTGGTTTAAAGAGTGGCAATAAAAGGGATCGATCATTATCTGTTATTCGTAGTCAGAATCATTCATTAATAATAATAATAATAATAATAATAATAATACATAGCATTTCTATAGCGCATGATTCATGACTAGGTCATGCTCT
>JARBEQ010245233.1:0-11628 GCA_030265355.1 Tritonia tetraquetra | reverse complement strand
GTAATCTATATTGTAAGAATGAATACTATAAAGAGAGATGATTTACATGAGAAAAAAAACATCGATTGTATTGAGTGGAGTGTCAACAAAAGTTTTCAGGGTAGGAATCCCCAAAACGTTACAAGACATTTCATGAACTCTCATCACACACTGGATATAGTAATAATATAAGAAATCTGTTTCAGCTGAGATTTATCAACTATCATTCTTAATATGCTGATTCATGTGATCATATTGAACTAGCCCAAACTCATCATATGTTAAAGTGTAACGTTTTCATTTGCTGACATTCATCCCTTTGCCAATCTGCTCCTTTTCTATTGTTTCTTCTCTTTCTGAAATTCATCATTCCTCTGATCAAGACTTATTTCAAATTCCATACTAATTCCAGTCAATTCCCTTTTCAATAGCCAAGACGAATTGGGAAACCTGGAATGTTTTGGAGGTAAATTGGAAACAATAAAAAAAAAAATCAAAATATAAAGTGTGTTGTTAGTGATATAGTTCCTTGATCAAAAAAAGGCTCATCATCATAAACATCAAGAAACTTAAATTCACGATGCACCAAGTTCAATCCATTACCAAAAACAAAAATTGCCTGAATTGTAATGTCAATAAATGTAAGGGACTAGACTCCAATAAAAGCATCCATTTATAGCTTATCAAGGTGGTAGAGAAAAGATGCACGGAAGTTTCGGAAACAAAAAAAATAAAATTCTTGCCCTTGACAGAACACATCTGATGCACATTTCAGCAAAATATGTTCATGCTAAGCATAGAAAAAAAATGTTCACCATCAACCTCAACAAACTTATTTCACAGTTTTAGAATATATTCAAATATCAAGTCCTAAGTACCTGCGGTCCGCCAGGTCTAGACAGCGCTGGCATGCCATCCTGGGTATGGTGGGGGCATCAACCGCCGCCTTATAAGAAATGAACAACAGCCTTAGAACAATCAGGCTTTACTTTTATTTTTGTGTTTGGATAATAGACATATGATACAAGTACAAGGTACAAGCTACTGGCTGAGTTGATAATTGATAAGCTTTTGTTTAACTCAATTTGGTTTTATCAGTGATCCTATTTCTTTTACAGGTTTAATAAATGGTACACAAAACTTGTTATGTTGCAATTTCTTCCTCAAAGCTACTGCCAAGAAATCCATGCACTGCTCAACAGTGATGAATCATACAAATAATTTTTCATATATACTGAGGCACAAAAGAAATGCACCATTATGATTATAGCAGCGCTTATTGTGGGCCCAGAATCATCAAAGATTTGGATGCTCTGAGCGATGAATGGAATGATTCCCCAGATAGTGTTCCAAAGGCTTATTCTATCGATGAGGAGAAGATACCAAAACCTGTATCTATGCCCACGGAGGCCATACAAGATACTGAAAGAAATCTACCAAATCCCAATGATTGTTCAATGATCCTAACTGTATTACTCAGTTTCTTTATAACTGTTCATCAATCTTTGTATCATTGCTTCTTATTCAAATTTTTTAAATATTGTATTTCAATGTTAGATGATAAAAACGAATCAAAACATTATTACACTTCTCTTCTTGGTTGCTTTATAACCGAAAGATGTGGTGCGCTTCTTTTGTGCTTCGGTATATTTAAAAAATGTAAATTACATACGTAGTTTCACAATACTAAAAATAAAGCCATAGCCTCCTATGGGAACTGAAAAAGGGAAGAGATCAAGTTGTTCTCAGAAATATCACCAGGATTACCTAATTTAGACTGGTAAAATGAATTTACATGTAACATACCAAATCAATTTTTTCATAATATCAGGGAGGCTCAATTCTAAAAGCTCTACTCATTTGGTCGTGAAATGAAAATAGATGAAGGGATATGAGAGAATGAAATGGGATATTATGGTGTCTAAAATGGCAGTGGGGGTGTCAACATAAATAGATGTAAAACATGTTAGACTCTAAGGTGGTGGTGATTATTCATTATGTTTCATCCGTGTGCCAATTGATCCCTGACTGATATCATTGAAAGAAATAGAGAGTAAGAAAGAGAGATTACCCATGTCCTCTATTTAACCTGTAATATGTTTTCTTCACTATATTCAAATTCATTTTCACTAAAATAATTTCAAGAATTTCATCAGTTAGTCATAGTCATAGGCTATGTACACAAATGTTACATTTCAAAGGATCAATAATATTAATCAGAATTCATATACTATTTCACTCTGATTAAAAAATGACAGCGTTAGTGTTATAAAGGCCACCGTTATCGTAGTACTTCTGGTAAGATATCTCATTTCTAAGACTATACTTCTTTTTCTTATTTCTGATAGCACACAATATGGCTTACACATGTCACAAACAAATGTACAGTTATGCAGCATTGTTGCATCAAATCAGCACTGACTTGTTAGAGACCACACAAGCTAAAAGCTGGTGGGAGAATTTGTTGGCTACCCAGCAAGAAGAGAGGGCTAGCAAGTGATGTGGTGACACATGACCACAAGGTTGGGGAGAGGTTAAGAACTCGCCTTGGGACAGGATAAATTTGCCTCTGTATAATATAGCTACACAAGTAGATGAGTATATAGCAGAACAGCAGAGAAAAATAATCATTTAAAAATCAAGTTAGTTTGATATTATGGGAGGAAAAAGAGGAGAATAGTAATGATCATATTTAAAGATAATAATATGAATATATGTGTTGGAGCTAGAGAGATTTATATACACAAAAATATATAATATGACTGGCAAGTGACATTCTTAGCCTTGAGTCACAAGACTTGATTGCCCAGTTCAAGAAAAAGATAATTGTAATATTCTTCGTAACGTCATCAGTTTGGATGGGAAGATCAAGTTTTCAATAACAATTACTTAATATGCCCAAATCATGACTTACACTTACAACTCAAAAAAAGTTCTAAAGTTTGAAGTTTAACAACCTTTTTAACTTACAACTCAATAGGAAGGGTTAACAAACTCTTCTATAACGAAACTAGTGGAAAGTTTTAAAAGTGTATCAAAATGCACATAAAAAATGCCTGCAACTCCATATGATAAAAGACAAAAATATGAGGTAATCAAATCTTTTTTAAAAGCATAAAATTACACTTCACAAAAGCAGTTTCATCTAATATAAAATCTTTAAATATCGTTAGAAAACTTAATAGTAACAGATAGCACACTCATAATTTCAAGTTTATTTGAGGAAAAATTTCAGCAAGGTTTACATAAAGCAACATTGAAAAAAAAACCCAGAAGAAAAATAACAAAACAGCTCCTGAATACTGACAAGATTTCTTCTGACAAACCGTATTGATTACTCCTGTACTTAAGTTTTGGTAATAAGTGATTTAACATACATCTCTCATGTTTCTTTTATGTATACATGTTCTTACTATCATGAGCTTTCAACTCGTATCTCGTCATTTATACAGATTTTGCGACTAAGTTCGTCATTTGTGTCCACAATCTTTGATAACGAAAAGTATTACAGTCACTGTACATTCTTATTGCCTCCTGTTTTACTTTTATCTTCTGGTATGAAGGTTCCAGACAATTATTTCACAATCAGTTCCTTTTTTCTCTTTTAAGTTTCAATGCTCAAAATGTTTTGTAAGAAGGCTCTTATTATTCACAAAGTGTCTAATAACCATTTTTTACCCCATAAATAGTTAAAACGAAAATTTCCTCACTTGGGGAAAACATCCCTCTTTTGGACATATTTTTTAAATGAATCTTTATCAAAGGAAATGTTGACTTTCAAAACACTTATTTTTTGGCAGCTGTCTTGTAAGGCTTCATTACTAAAGTCGGTTAAAGTAGTGTCTAGCAGGACATAAACTTTATAGATAAAGAAAGACATCTTGTATTTCCATTGTCCCATTATTAAGATGCTAGAATCAAAATTAACACATGATAAGAATGTTGTAACACCTACCTAGACCATAATTAGTTCACACACACACATATCTTTTTGTATAATATATAATTAGCAAAACTTAAATAAGGGACCAAGCATGTTAGTTCAGAATATACTTTTAATAGGTATCAAATATAGCATATGACCAGCATTATAACATTTATAGAAGAAAAATCTGAACTCCACTCTATCTGTCTTGATCAAGTACATTCTACCTTTTAGAGTTTAATCAATTAATAAATTTCCTCTATTTTATCTCTATCATTACATATGTTTTAGGCACCACATGCAATTTCTTTCTTTTCTACAATCTCTGAAATTGCATCACTCCAATACTTTCTTTGGCCCAACCAGTGGTAATTTGCTGTTGTTTACAATTCTTCTTTTCTTTTCGTTCAATCTATATAGATGTCTGAGCCATCTTAATCTCTCTCTCTCTATTCTTTGCTCAGTGCCTTGCTTAAGTGTTTCCTATTCTGTCTCTTTTACTTTTAGTTTTGTTTATACTGTAACTAAAAAAAAAAAATCAATTCCTACTGCCTACAACCACCTAACTTTCATCTCTGCTATCTTGTGTCCACAAAGTGGGGTATTTTTGTTTTACATTACACTTTAATAGCCATCAACTTGTTCTAATCGTTCTCTATTTCTAGATTCATTTTTTAGATTTCATTATTTATTGTACTCATCCAGATCATTCAATTAAATTCACCTTTAAAATATTAACCATTCTTAATTGAACTTTTTATATAAGTCATAATCTGTCTTCAAATCTCAGTTACTTTCTCACTCAGTATATTGTTTGTTCAGTGTTTTCAACATAGAAAGGTGAATCACTTATAGTAGGCATTATTATCATGTTAAAAAAATCAGATACACAAAAAGATAATTATTAAGACAAAAGCATTAGTTAAATAAGAAGATATGTACATCAAATGAAATACCACAGGAACTGGAAAAGTCATTTTTTCTCCCTAAATAAATCTCCACTCAGATTATACAGAAATCCAAAGAACTATGTATTACCACAATAAGGCAACATTGTTGTTTACTTAACCCCTTGACTGGCACCTGCCACAATCGTGGCTTTGCCAGCTGACTGGTACGGGCCACGATCGTGGCTTTAGCGAATAACTATTTTTATACTGCTGGAAACTGCTAGACTGCTATTTTCAAGACGCTACTTTGTTTACATTTTGGTCGGAGGCTAAAGATTCAATCTCAGTCATTTTTTGGTGGATTTGTCATTTTTGGGGGAAATTAAACATAAAAATGAGTGACCAAAGTGATGAGGAATATCATTTTGATCCAGAACATGAGGATATGGGTGCAATCTGATGGCCAGTGCTCTTTTCTTATGCTAATCTTAGACAATGCTGAATAGTGGTTGATATTTGTTCAAAAACATTTTTTAAAAATCATGAAAGTGATTGATTAGTGATCGATTGTTTGTTCAAAAACATTTTTTTTAAATCATGAAAGTGATTGATTAGTGATCGATTGATTTTATGTCCTCAAATCAATACTGATTAGTTCAAAGTTCTTTTTTTCTTTATTTCAATGCAAAAACTCATTCAATTTCCTTTCAGAAACTGTCTAGACCCATCTCTATACTTGTTTTGGTCTATGACAAATGAAAAAAGTCAATAGGGCTTGAAACATAAGCTTGTATCAAACTCCAAAATTCCTTATTTTTATCTACAAATCTGGACACCCATTTTTTTTGTTGCCAGTCAAGTGGTTAAAGATAAACAAAGGAAGGCTATGCAAGATATAAAAGAGCGAGTTGTATATGGTTAGGAGTGAGACTTGGCTATATATATGCCATGCAATTTTTGCTATGTAGAGGTAAAAGACAAGCCAATAGCAGCATCCAATACTACCCACTTTGGCTGTTGGTCTACTCTCCCAATCACAGCCATACTGCAACAAGTGTCAATGTAATAAAAGATGATAACACTTAAAAGGAAGATAAAATCATTTTTAAAAAATTTCATATGAGGCATCCAGTCTCTCTATAGTCATTGATGATTTCAAAAATGGAGGAACAATCAACATTTAACAAATAATTTTGATTTAATACAGTGGACCTCGACGATTACAACATCGGCCGTAGCAAAACCTCGGTCACTACGAAAGATCTTTAAGGAACATTTCTCCTTATTAAATGATGGTATAAAAACCTCTGACGTAGCGAACATAAACTGTCCAAGACCTCTGGCATAACAAAGCTATTAATATTAAACCCTTGGCCTAACCAACAAAAAATGTGTAAACCTGACCGGTTTCATGCAGTGCGATGCCAAAGGCTGCGTAGATGGACTAAGTAGGTCATTGTACAGGGGAGGGTGCTTGGTTGCTACAGTCAGCGCTGAGTGTGCGAGGCATCTACATTTGTGTGTGTGTGTGTGCCAAAGCCAAACAGATATCTTTGTTCTTCCTCTCCATTCATTGGTTGAGGTTACATGAGCCTTAGCCCTATGTTTGCCCAGCCGCCAGCCAATCAGTCAATGCCAGTCATTTGTACTCTATCAACTGGAGCTCTAGATCCAACTGTAATTTTGATTTCTCATCGCAACAATTTTACCCTGAATCACTAATATGGCATCTAACAAAAGAAAGTGTCTATCTTTTGACACAAAACTAAAGCTGATTGAGGAAGCAGAGAAAGGAAGCAAAAGTAAAGCAGAACTATGTCGTGAGCATGGCATTGCTCAAAGCTTTCTTTCAACCATCTTGACAAATAAAGAGAAGATAAGAGCTGCTGTCAACCAAGGCACTCGTCAACACAAGAAACAACGGATATCAACATTTCACGACGTAGACAAGGCCCTCTTAATGTGGTTTAAACAGGTCATCACATAACAAAACCTTGGTTATAACAAAATTTTAACTCAGGCCCAACAATTTCGTTATATCCAAGGTCCACTGTAGTTTGATAATGTGAAATGCAATTTCAAGAGAAATAGTCACACCCAAGACATTTCGTTACCAATTGAACCAAAAGCTAACACCACCCCAGCAGCCCAACTACATCATGCTTTTATAAAAAACTGACAATTCATCACATAAAATCAAAAATCAAAAATCATTATCAATAAATTTGTGTCTTGGTCATAAGATTCCATGTTGAAACTAATAGTTTCTTCCTAGAAATGAAAATAAAATAAATAAAACTGAGTAGATAAGTATATTTCAATGAGCTTTTGGCAATGTCCAGTGATGATAACAGAAAATTGTCAAAAAAGAGGAAATTTTTTCGTCAACTCAAAACATGCATGAAAACAGCCCTCACCCCTCTCCAGCCCCTATGCAAGCCTATCTGATCTAGAATCTAGCTCCTCTAGATTAGATAAAGGTCTACTAAGTCTAGCACCAAGATGGATAAAAACCTTCTAAGATAACTCGAGCCAAATCACGGTCAAAAAGCCTCCAGTCCATGTGCTCCACTTGTTACTGTTTCGTTTTCAAAAGATTTACTTCCGGTCCGGTACTCGTAGAATTATTTTATGTTAACCTTATCTTATTTTTACCGAGCTCGGCGGATCGGGTCGCGCTGCCTACTGTTATCGAGGAGAAAAAGAGGAAAATGACTGACTGAAGGAAAAAAAGAGGATTTCCGCCAATTGGCGGAAAATTATCATCACTGAATGTCTGGTTTCCACTTGGCAACAAAACTGCAAACAAACTAAATCACAGGGTTATTTTTTTTTTGACCTACCTTGGAGTTTGTCCTTTCCACATACTCTGGCTGCGTGACACATGATCATGATACATATCTGGGGTGTTAATGGGACCCAGCATACTGCGTGGAGCTGAATGGAAAATTTTATGTTAAAATTATTAACATGGTTGAAAGGCTTTAATCTACAGCATTTACTTTTTTATAAAAACAATAGAACCACGATATATACTTAACTTAGAAACGTTAACAACACGGATCAAATATGGCAGTTCAGTATACAAAAGTCATAAATAGTAAACAATTTTTAACAATAGTTTTATAATCATTTGTACATGTAACTTTTTTTGCTATAAAACATTTCCTTCCAACCTAGATTTTGTGGACTGTCCGGGGTGTAGGGAGTACCAGGGAAGAGGCTAATTTCATCCACATTGAGGAGCTCAGTCCAGTAAGCCCCTGGAATCTCCAAAAGCTGTTCCATCACCTATCAAAGCATCATGACAATTATATATTTACACTGTCTTCTCAAAATACTGTACATAATAAAACAAGTGACATCTAATTTAGGATCAGGAATACAATTTCTTGATATGATATACAAATAAAGACATCATTTTTTAGGTCAGATTGGAAGAGGGGGATTATTTGGAAAAGGCTTTTAATACGACAGAGAGTAATATTATTTGAAAACAGAAGAAAGAGATTTGAAAGTAACAGAGAACAATATTATTTGCCGTAACTGTCATGCAAATTACCGTAAACAGTTTGATAAAATATAATTATTCTAATTCTAATTGCTAGAACTTTACTGTGACTACACTACAATACAAAATATTACACTGTGAAATAATCACTCTGGTTTAAAAATAAATAACAATACTTTTTAAAGAAAACAAAGTCCTCACCATATGCTGTTTGCGTGTTTCATCCATGATCTGCATGGGTTCTGGGTGAGGACATGAGTATCCAACAACGGTGGGTCCAAACACTTTGGCCAGATTTGAAACAGACATTTTACATACAGGATGGATCGATACACTGATGACATAGGAAAAAAACAACAAATAATCATACAATTTTACATCCTTAAAGATAATTCTGTATCAATATCTTTCCATGTTTTTATTTGATGTAATTGACCTCTCAGCTTCTTGAAAAACAAAGTAACTACTAAGAGTATTAAATTCTCTCGAGACCAAAAGTAATACTAAATAAAATAACCTTTGTTTAATCAAACCCCATTTTCAGCCATGAAACGCAGATAAGATACTAGTCATGAATACAGGAACCCCAGCTGCCAAGCATGGCTGAACACAAAGTTGGAAATTACTGTGGATCAAAGAATTTCAGACAAGCAGATAATCAGCACACTGTGTCCACAACTCTTTATTGACACCATGAGCAATACACTGAGCAGTAGTAATCCTAAGCAAGGCCAATAAATAAATCAATGTAGCTAGCCCTTGCAGTCACCCCTCAGCTATATAAGAACTGGAAAAATTTTCCACTTTGGGCAGGCAACTCTCAGTGGGTAACCAAATTGCCCACTCCCCTTTCACTGGTTATTATGCAAAACCATGATCAGTCAATTTACTAGTAAAAATACACTCAGCAAATACGGCAGGCCATCAGAGAAACAGTTATCACAAGAAAGGCACTAAGATGGAAGGGTAAGTAAAGGTGGGGAAGACCACAGGCAACAGAGAAATTGAGGCAGACATGAAAAGAGAAGTGGAATCAGTTGGAGAGAGACGCCCAGGACACAAAATTAACTCCACTTAAGAGCTAAAAGGAAGAAGAAAATACTTAGCAATTTATGAGTAAATCCACTCAGACACATAAACTTCTTGAAAAAATATAAGTGTTCTTCATTAAGATAAATAATTACTAAACTCACGTTTGTAGATGCTGCAAAAGAAATGCCAAGGTATCCTTGTTAGCCTGTGGTAACTGATCAATCAAATTCACAAGATACTCTTGTCGTTTTTCAAAGTGTGAAATTTCTGGAGAATAAAGGAAATAAATTTCCTCACTAAACTTTAAACAGTACCTTCCATCATATCATTTTTTTCATTCTGACCTGTTCAAATTCAATGCATTAAAAAATAATCAAGTTAAGAATACACATGAAAAGGGAGAAAATGCATAGAAGAATTTAAAATGTTTCAACAACCCTACCTTAGGACACAAACAAAACAAACAATAACACCATATAGCATATGTAAAAATCTTTTGTAAATTAAAATAAGCATAATTCATAAGGAAAAATTAAAGTATCTGTATGGTGTGATGAGCACACAACTATATCCTCAGTTTCATCAACATCAAATTCGATCACTTTTTCGGATCTGTCTCACAGTGCCCATACCTTATTATTTATATAATATCAAGAGCCCCTCCTTTAAATATGTAATCTTAATTCTCTGGTAAAAAAATACACCCACAAATTGAACAACTTTTACCTGAAATATCAGCAAACTTTTCCCAAAGCCTGAAAGTAAGGAGAGACTCCTTCAGGCCACGAAGGAAATCCTTGAGGCAGCCACAAATCACATGAATATCATGAATGTTAGACTGAAAGAAAATGAAATGTATTGGCTCTATAATATATGTATTTTCCCACCATATTAAGATGCCTCCTTTAAAAAAAAGCCTTTGCAAAATCCAATTTCTGCTCACAAAACCAGATGTCTTATATTGCTCTGGCAGATGTAAGACCAGATATCCATGACTTATTACACATTTTAATAATCTAGCTTCTCTCCGACTTTAGTTAAGTTTACTTGTAAACATTCTCCAAGAAAAATTAATTGAATCTTTAATTATGTATATTATTATGCAATAAATGAATTTGAATTGAAGTGAATTGAATCTATTCTTACCAGGTTGGGGCAGCGTCCTTTGAGAAATTTCTCTTTTAACTCCTTCTGATCTCTGTCTGATCTGTACCAAAAGAATCAGCAATTCTTTCACATGAGTAAAATTGTGAAAAATTGATAAAACAGCAAAAATAAGTAGTCTTAAACTTCATGATCGATATCATTAAACACTTTTATTAGTGAACTAAAAAAGTAAGCACCAACTGAGGCAAATTGGCCATTATAAACAAAATGAACTATCACCTATCCTGTATAATAAAACAGATTTGAGATATAGCAACATAGTCATAAAACTACATGAAAAACATGAATGATGTGAACAGGCCAATAAAAATGTGACTCACCCAGGAACCCTGTAAATACCAACTTCTTCCAGACCACGCAATTCTATTTCATTGGCACAATTCACCTGATGTATTGACAGATTAAAATGATCATTAGTGTCTTGAAAAAAAAAAAGAAGAAAAGAATAATCTATAATATACAAATTTTCAAAAGAAAGACAGGCCTGTGGATGAACAATGTGGAGCCAGGTAAGCACTGCTGCCATCGTGACAGGGCACAACAGAGAGAGAATATGGAGGCCTTATGAGCTACCTGACACAAACTGTTGTCTTAATTTCATCATATTGAAATAAATTAACGGCCAGAAAAAAACTGCATGAAAGCAATACAATATAAGACATCTTTTAATGATGATTCATAAAATACTTACAATAAGTCGTGGGATCATAGGTCTTTCAAGGGGAGCAAAATCAGAAATCAAACCCTGCAAGAGTACAGAAAACAGTCTATTGGAACAGTAACAGATGCAACACCATGAACGATTATACGACTTCACACACACACTCATTCACCTGATTCTATTCATTCAAATTAAAAAAAAAATTTCTAAATTGAGATCTGTAACAAAAATAAAAATGTCATTCCTATTAAACGAAAAACTTAAAAGTTGTTAGTTTTACACCTTTTTCAACTCAACGCAGGATGGTTATATCATATCAAAGGCACTCTAACAGAAAGTTGTGTTTTGAGCAAATGATTAGAAAGTTTATTTCTATTGGTAAGGGGTCTAGGGGGGTCCCAGTGGCACAGAGGTACGGTTCTCGCCTCTGAAGCGAAAGGTACCGGGTTCGAATCCCGGCAGC
>JARBEQ010245222.1:0-11629 GCA_030265355.1 Tritonia tetraquetra | reverse complement strand
GTCACATCCGTGCAAGTGAGAAGGAAATCAGGTCACACTCACCTCACTGTCAAAACAATTTATTTCTTGAACAAAACAGCGCGTCTCGCGGCTGTAAAGTTATCAACAGAAAGATAAAACAATAACGATTGCTCATGCAAAGTTTAAATGACCTGAATGGCGCAGATTTTTTTCGAAACGATGTAAATGTGTGGCATTTTCATGACCCGGTCGGTATGCGGTAGCGGTCGGTAAGGGGTACAGTGACTCTAGATAAAAGAGTCACTTGTTGAGGTTGAAGTTGTAATGTAAAGATCATGTTTGAATTCAAGATTCAGTTGAGGAACATGGAACAAATACCCATAGATATAGAATATATATATATATATATAGTCTATGGAACTGATGTTCAGGGACTGGCCACGGACACTCTCTATAACCTACACATTCCTCTTGACACTCCTCTTAGCCAAAATCAAAATGTGCATAAAAGATGAGTCTTGGCTCTTTCTATTTTGTGTGGTGACTGATGAGCACGATGATTGGTTGCAAGTATTCATCACTGAGCAGTGACGTTTCGTAAAATGGGAATGCCACAATAATAGCCCAAACTGATAGACGTCTATCTCTATCTGTACACACAAATGGAATATTTTTGTCAAAGCCATGTTAATGAAATTGTTTTCTTGTCTTTCTCATTCTGGCTCCGATATATGGTGAAAGTAAAGTAGTTTGATGTGTTCTGTAGCAGCCCCAATTGAAATTCAGTTCCTAAACATCTATGCACAGTGGTAGTTCTTGCAAAATGAATGAGAGGTCTACATTTCAATTCTCTGCCAGGTCAAAGAATAATAATAAGGGCTTTTTTTTCTAATCATCTGAGGTCGTACGGTTTCAAGTTTTATCGTAGATTGTATAAAAACAAAAGTCCCGCCTCTAAACTGATCATAACTCTAAACCGCCTTATATTTATTATATATGGTCTTTAACCATTTTGCTTCTAATGCGGGTAGATGTGACTGCTGATTATTTTGCTATATCACCCCGATGCAGGCAGATGCGACCGCTAGTACTCACAGCTTCTTATCGACCATAGCATTGTCTCACTTTTGTTTTCATCGCTCGTGGCTATTGTTCTCCACGGCAAAGAGTTACTCTCATTTATCAGTGCTGCTATGCTTTTAAAACTTAAAAAAATAATTTCATAAAAATTGAACAGGAACATTTTCCTCAAAGGATTTTAAAAGTTTGTTGACACTCGTTATGACATCTAGCATTTTGAGGCAGTTAGTTTTATCAAATCAATCTTGGACCAAAGTCTGTTTTTAATTAGAGATCATGTTTCTTTTAAAACTAATACTAAACAGTATGAAAACTCCAAAGAAAGTGATTCAATTTGATTTCAAACCATTGGGCAATATTTTGGATGATTTGATACACGTTAGTCGTGAAACTGAAAGTAGATTCGATGATGACAGTGCCAGAAGTAGTAAATGTCAACTGGTGCACAATTAACAAATACAACACAGTGTAATGTGAAGATCCTGCTCAGTAATGTCTGTCATAAAACTTCTCTTTGCTTGGGAAGATAGATAGTAGTTGGGCCTGAAATTTATTAGGAGGGAAAGGGTTAAAGAGGTAATCATTCATATCACAGACTTGCCAAAGCTCAAGAAAACGACGAGAGACTCACCAAGAATTGACAGTTCTCACGATCATTTTACGCAAATCTCCCAAAAAAACGAGGAAACGAAAAGTGAAAATTTCTGTTGATCAAGCTGTTATCAAGGTGGAGGTGCTTTTCACAGGCTATTTGGTGAAACATTACATTCAGTTGTCTGCAATGGTTATAATTAATATATAAGTCATCTGATAAGTGGCACTGAAATAAAGATATCCACATATAATTGCAAATTTACCTTGTCACTCAAGGTCTGTGCCTTCCTTGACAATGATTAACAATGCTTTTTCTCCTTCCCTCCCTTTGTGCAAAGTGAATGTGACATAATCTCCTCAGTCCACCAGGCAAAGATCATTATACAGTACCTGCAAGTAGATTTGATAACAAGTGGAATCATTTACAGTGATATCCTTAATGTTGTAATTAATTGTTTTTGTTTTTATAATTTCAGATTTTGAAATTGAGGAAGGTGCAATATGAAAACTAAAGCCCTTCAGTTCTCTTTGATTATAAACATAGTATATGATTTGATATTACTTGGCTCAAGCGAAATAGACTTGACCCGCTACAATGAGGGTCAACATCAGTTTGAATTGCTTCATCGTCAGTCGGAGATGCCTCACTATGGCCAGTGCTGGGTAGATGCCATGACCACCATTCGGGCAGGATGTCGGCAATTGACGGATGAAACTCAGACTCGACTTGCACTTTCATACCTAAACTGCTTCTTAGAGGTGATAATTTTAAACATTTTCTGATATATTCTATGCACCTTATTCATTTTCCTTTTTACTTATTGATTTTAATGCAATTATTTCCAAAATTTATTTTTAGACTTTTTAAGAAGAAAATAAAATAGCAGTGTATGTTTATTTTCTACTTCGAGTTGGAAGATTTTCATTCTCTTTTATTTTGTTCTTTCAGTTACAAAACCTGGAGACGTACACATGTGATTCAGACATGGGTGTCCATGAATGTACAAAGTCAATGAGAGATAGTGACCGAAGCTCCTTCACTATCTTCTTCACCCATACCCAGAATATGTGCTACTTCTTGCAGGCTCAGGTCTGGCACAAAGAAACAGAATTAACCATCAGTCGTCTTGCAGATCGATCGTCCCAGGTCTCCTAATTGTTCTCATATTGTAAAAATATCTATCTAAAGAAATCAATTTCCCTTGTTTCTTTACTGTTTGAAAATGGTAAAATTAAACTGCTGTAGGTTTGTTTTTTTGTGTGTATAATTTTGCACTTTATTCATTAAGTCATTAATGAAGTGTTTATTGGTATGTTGTCATTGGTGACAGGTTTGGCAACTGTGATACGTTTTGACTTATAATTTGCGATTTCTATGACATTTTTTAAATACATGTGTAGAGATGCAATGTTTGAAAACGAAACTGTGAACTTATTTTATCTTTTCCTTACTGTATCATTATATCATTGGCACCAGGTAGCGTCCCAGCTAGAAGCATCCCAGCGTCTTCAGGAAGACATGTTGAACTCCCAAAGTCAGAGCCTGAAAAACCAGGAACAGCTGATGGATGGAACTCAAAACTTAAGGGGGATAATCAATTCTTCCTCCAATGTCATCCGTACTCTCTTTGAGGACCTAAAGGTAAGATATCCTATGCAGACTTTTTTTTTAGGCCCTGCCCTGTTTTCACTGTTTTAATTGAATAATTGTATATTTTTCCATTATTTTTTCCTGTTTATCTCTAATAGTTTCTTTTTTAATTTCAAAAATATTTTTTATAGTCTTGTCCTGTTTTTACTTTGGTTAGGGTTGACGGACCTGCTTGTGTTGCGCAATTGACGGTGCCAAGAGTGAAGAGATCACTATTTGTATCTATATGGGGCCTAACAACAAATTGAGAGATCAGAGATACTACTCATAGCTGCTATAAAATAGCAAAGGAGAGTAAAATTTGTCATTGAAGTAGATGTATAACATATTTCTGATTGGTTACCTTTCTTGGCATCAATAGTTTAAGACTATTTACCATTCTCTTTCATTATCTAACATTTCCTTTCCATCCTTGCATTATATCCAGATGTCCACCTTGGAACAGCGACAGATCATCGGGGATGTGTTTGATAAACTAATCAACCTGCAACGTACAATCCTGGGTGAAGTGTCGGGTTTTTATTCCTTCTTTTACTACATCCTTTCTCTGTTGGTCTGCTATCTGCTGACATCTACGTCTCGGACTTCAGGTACAGTAGAATAACATTCCAAGACCTTACCATACAATTTAGTTCCTATCAGGTCCCTGACATGTTGGGCTCATAAAACATGTTATTAGATGGTACATTTCTTCAATACTGTTAATGTTTGAGGGTATTTAGGATGGAAAGACATTTTAAACATTTCTATGCACAAGCTTTTTAACAATTTAACTCTTTGACTACCACTGGCAAAGTCAGAGGCCGGTGTGAAATTTTGATAAAATTTCATTGGCTGGTCGCAGATCCAACATTCATGTGAACTCTTCAGTTACCACAGACTGAGTCATATGCCATTACGACGGTCAATAAAATTCCATCGACTGACCAGTTGGCCAGTGCAACAAGTTGGCTGAATTGTTTCGTTTCCGAAATGTATTGTGGTCCAAATCTTGAATAGCCTATGGTAGTTAATTTGAGAATACTGTGCTGCCCACTAGACTTGGTTTATATAGAAGTTTCAAGTTAGATGAAAGGACTACATTTGATTTACCATTTTTAACATCTTAATCTTTTTGCGACCTTGCCTCGTTATTTATAAGCAAGGAATGACGGTGATAGGAAAATGAGCCGTAAGAGTGGCAAAAAGCTCCTCTGGTTGTGTGGTTTCCTCATATCGCTCTTAAAAGGTCTTAAACACAACCAGAGACTACCCATTTGCTCTTGATCACATTAACAGAGCTGGACCTTGTGGCCTAAAAGCTCAACTCAAAAGAATGGTGATAGCAAAGCCATATACTCAAAGAATTTGCAGACTTTACGCCCCACAGAACCAAATTTTGCCCCAAAAATTGTGACCCGAATAAAAAACTATGGGGCACTGCTGATGACGTTAGGAAAACGTTCCAGTTCACATCTGCTGGAATTAGACTGTAGACAACCGTCAAATGCAAAGAAGAAGAAGCTCTGAAAGGGTGACAGGCGCAGATTTGATCTCTACTTTTTGTCATTTTCTTCTTATCTTGGGCATATTTTTCTGACACTTACACTTGCACACATTCTTTCCTTGTTTATACTTATATCCTCGGTGCTGGCTCCATGTTTATGATATTGATATGGATGAGGTGTTGGATTATGTTGTGCAAATAATATCTGGAGTTATTTGCACAATAGTTTTGTTCCATTCCACATGCACAGTCATTTTTTTCCTGTATTCCTGAACCCTAAAATCTAAATATACTTTGAGTGGAAATAAATCAGTACATTTGAAAAATTCACTTGGGGTATTTTAGATGTGTTGACTGGAACTACTTTGTCCATTTTAGAGTGAGTTGGCAACTAGCATGCTGCTCTCTCATTGGTTGAAACTGGTTTCTACATCGTATCCCTTTGTATTAATATGTCTCCTTATTTTGGTAGAACTAGACTTTTCTCTTTAAATATTCTGTTGAGGAATGTAAACATTGTCTAATCAACTGATTGAATTCCTGCTGCAGGTGCCAGACTGTGGTTATTTCTTGTTATGACTGTCAACATTGTGGTGGAGCAGACATTGATGCGGTGGATTGCTGGTGGTGGTACCGATGATGTGAGTAGTATGATATTATAATCTATATATATGAAGCTGGTGGGGTCGACGGCTAAATCCAAACTCCTCTCTTAATACTGTTTGTACACTGCTGAAATTTTTACACAAGGTACAAAATAGTTTTGATCGTGTTGTTACGCCGTCAGAATTGTAGTAGAACAGACTGTTGGTTTTATAGAAAATGCTTTGTTTCTTCGAATTCATCTATCGACATTCATCATAGTTTTCGTTACTTCCACCTTTTCCTTTCATTGAGTAAAAATGACGTCATTGTTTTATGAGCACATGGTGCTATTATGATATTGATGCTGGGTTATCTTCCATCTGTGGCGGACCGTGATGTTTATATCATAATAGGGTATGACATTACATTTACAAACGAGTTGACTAAAAGTAACCAACTGTTATTGATTAAGTGCATGGCATCCCTGATAGCCCAATAACCGTCAGGCGTCCCTGCTTGTATGATATATTTTTACACAAGTCAGATTTCGGAAATGTGTCTAAAAGGCTCCTGGGGTCAGGGATAAGCCTGTTTCAGTAACATGAAGCAAACCTTAGGATGATTTGCTACTTTTTGGATAGAACGATGGCCTGTTGCAGGTTACTGTTACTGTCCCAACTCTCAGATGAGAATTGATGCCAATTTTTACACCGGTTTTGAGTTAGTTCAAGTAGAGTGAAATTTCTTGCCCAAGAAAACAATTAAGTGCTCATTTTTGTTGAAAATCAAAACCCCCCTCAAACTATATATTTTTGGAAAGTTTGAGCATTTCTCTTTAAAATGGACTTTGGTGATTTTTAATTCATTTTTAGGGTAAGAAAACAATTTTTAAAAAATATGTAGTATGTATCAACTTCCCTTTGCTTGGGAATCAGGGGTATGATTTTGGTCATGCCTCCGGGATGCGATGGGTTAATCACCCAGTCACCTCGCCTCCAAACTTTCAGTAATGGTCAAATTAACCGTTTGAAAATCTTAAAAGCATAATATTGTTCAACATTAGCCAGTTGGTGAACATAGATATTATACCTGAGCACTACAACATAGGATTAGTGGGTATTTAAGACAAGTTGGCCATCCCTCATTTTTTATAAAAAGTAAGCACAATAGAATGCTTGAAAGATCAAAGAATGTTTAATGAGAATGAAATATACCCATATAAAATTTGTCAACATTTTGGAAATGTTTATAAGGGAAATTTTCAATCCTATTACATCTTAAAATTATCTGTTGTGTGAGATAACCAACTTGCTTTTAATACTGACCAATTATTTTGTTGGGTTATATTAACAGGGGAAGAATAAGATGGCACCTTAGATCAATATATTCTATTGGTACACAATACTTTGGTCCTATTTTAAATTTACTGATTTGATGTTCGACATTAAACTTTTATATTTTCTTTCCTAAAATCAGGAGCAGTTGTATTGGCTCCAAAAGCAGTGTCGACGATTTGCTGTGGTTGTTGCTGTTGGTGTGCTGTTTGTGTGTAGCTACATGTACCAGGATATTAATGAACTCAACAACCAGCTGTTGGTGGAGATTCGTAAACAGAATTCCGACATTAAAAGATTTATGTCTGGTACATGACTTTTTAAAATATATTATGATCCGTCCAGTTCTTTCTTTATATATACACTGCAGTCCAATTCTCTTAAACTAAACTCTCTCTTAAGATAAACCCTTAACCCAGTTCCAATTATTTTTCTTACCATTCAGTGATATATCGATAAGATAAACTTTTTGTCTGGACCCTGAGGATTTATCTTAAGCAGATTGCAGAGAAGTTCTAACTATTTGATTTACAATTCAATAAATATTCTATATGATTCATGTTTTATTTGATGCACAGATCCCCTTGTCTATGTGCTGTTCCATGAAACAATCATGATGTCAGGTCATTCTCATCGTCATAAAAATTTTAATTCATAAGTTATAAATTGTTTATTTACAGGTACGAAAGACAAATTGTCTTCACAGGGATCAAAGCCATCAACTACCTCAGACCATGGTAATGGTAATAATTATATTTTTGTTCTACTGCATTGTGTAATCTGTTAGCATTTTATTTGTTTGTTTGCACTAAGTCTGTATGAGTTGCCAAGGGCATAAAACTAACAACTTTAACTTTGTCTGTATTTCTGGAACACATCAAATATCAAATTTAGTGAAAAATATTGAGGTGGATAAGTTTGTGAACTTGAAGAACTTGGCGTAACCCTATCCTGCCTAACCTAACTTTTCATATCATACCCCTTGATCAGGCCTTCCACTCTTCCGCAAATTTGCGGAAAACCGCATTTTTTGCCCATGTGAAAATGAGTGTAATGTTGTATTTTGTATATGATGATAATCTATAGCTTAATGAAACCTTCATTCCATGTCAAAATATGCTGTTTTTGGCTTTAAAGTCCTTAAAACCGTTTTCCTTATGGGGGCGTTGCCCCCAAACCCCCACGGGACTGTCCCTCGGCCCTGGCGTTTAGTAAAAAAATCCTTGAATTTCTTCATAGCTCAGTGGAAGGCCTGCTTGATGCCCTGAGCTTGTTTGTTTGATCGAGACCTGTTAATGCCGTAGAGCAGTGTAGGGGCCAGCCCTATGTTCAGCCTTGAAAGGCGCACAAGATACCTGCCATAAATGCAGGCACTTCGATCACCAAACACGACTGAACACAGAGCCGGAAACACTTTGGATCAGAGAGTCTCAGGCAAGCAGGTGATCAGCCCACTGTGTTGGATGCCTGAGCAAAGGGATATAAAAAAAATATTTTGATGGTAAAAGAAAAAGAATAGTGAAAAAATGGAGTAAGTTTGTGACCATAAAACCCTCAACATGAACATTTGTCAGTTGATCTGACCACTCATCCTCAACATGAACATTTGTCAGTTGATCTGACCACTCATCCTCACCTTCACTATGTCTCCACTTTCATCCTCACTACAGATCAAATCGGTCAAAACATTGTCTTCATCAGACTCATTCATCATTACATTTATTTCTATCGTCAACTTGGCCATAATTATTTGTCACATTAGGCACACCACACAAAAAGCTTTTGTCAAATTTATATTTGAAAACGTCATAGCAAAAAACTAGCTACGCACATACTGTTTTCACACAAAAAAAAGATTTGCACTTAATATAGTAATTACCGCAAGAAACAATATTACGGCTAACACCTGTGACCACGTTGCTGTGGGACGTGAAACAACACTGATTGGGTGCGGACTAGCATTTAAGGTTAGATCGCATTTTAAAATCCCATTCATTCCCTGCCAGATTCGTCAAGTGACGGTGATTATACGAGTGATGACAACCAGACGTCAATGTCAAGGTTAAGTGGAGATGAATCCGATCACACCTTTATCCTGGATGGAAGCAAGCATCAGTCAGACAACGAGAGCCAATCTAGTCTTGATGAGGTTCGTATGGATTGGGTCATTTTGGGCCAGGTTCTTTCACTTACCTCTCTACTATAAGCAGTTTAGATTTTATCTGTGTATTCTTTCCAGACCAAGTGCTATAAGCTAGTTGTGTCGAAAGCACCTTAACCATCTGTAAAACAACAATCAAACAAAACTAAAGTGTAGTGTTTTTTTAAGAGTAACAATCAAAGGTTCATTGCATTGATGGAAGTATTATTGGAGATCTAAAAAATAGGTTCGATCATTGTTGACCTGGAAGACATTGAACACTGAAAACAACAGTCTAGGATATCCCTAAACAAAAAGAAAAATATTTTGATAAGAACAGACAAAATTAAGTAAGTCAAAGTAAGCAAAACTCCAAAGAGACTGAATAATCTGAAGCTAAAGAACATTTAAAACTCTTAAACTGTTCATTGGCAAAAAATAGATGAGTGTATTTATGACACAGAGGCTTAGAACAGAAACTTTAAAACAACTTTATAATTGACTTCAATAAATGACCAATTCATGTCTAGGTATTTTTTGCTAAATCCTAGTCTTTAGAGTGACACATTTCATTTGAAAGCTAGGTTATGATTCCCATCAAGTACAGACAGATATTTAAACATGAAGATTTGTGACTAGAAGGATCTTGATCACAGGCTTACAACAAAGTCCTATTTTGGAGGCTGTCATATTATCCTTTTTTCACTTTGACTTTTTGGTCTCTACCTTTCAGCTGTCCCCAATTTTAGTTTACTCTGAGAGGATTTGCCATTATTTACAAGTTGTTTGTGAAAGAGAAGTCAGTGGAGCTTTTGACTTTTGGGAATACCCATTGTTTGTCTTTTTATTCATGATACAAATGATGAGAATTTCTTTCTTGATAATTTCCTGTTTTACTTTTTACTATGTCAGGAAGTGATGAAACTGTTTTGCAATGAAAACTTTAAAAAAATGTATATTTTAGGATACAGATACAAACAAGTCATCTCTCTTTTCTGAATTGTGCGATTTGAGGAGAGCAACGCCTGTGAGAGAAATTGAAGGACGCATCCACAACTGGCTTAATCACTCTCAAGCAGGTCAGATGATATTCTAGGTTCTATAATCGTTAATGGTGTCTGTTTACTTCTTTTGATATAGGCAATACCACCACCAATGGGGCCGTCTTTACCACAGTGGTTTTGTAAGTCACTTGCCTTTTGATATAGGCAATACAACCACCAATGGGGGCGTCTTTACCACAGTGGTTTTGTAAGTCACTTGCCTTTTGATATGAGCAATACCACCAATGGGGGCGTCTTTATCACAGTGGTTTTGTAAGTCACTTGCCTTTTGATATAGGCAATACAACCACCAATGGGGCCGTCTTTACCACAGTGGTTTTGTAAGTCACTTGCCTTTTGATATAGGCAATACAACCACCAATGGGGGCGTCTTTACCACAGTGGTTTTGTAAGTCACTTGCCTTTTGATATGGGCAATACCACCACCAATGGGGGCGTCTTTACCACAGTGGTTTTGTAAGTCATTGCCTTTTGATATGGAGGTCCGGGTTTGAGTCCTGCCTTGTGCCATATTTTTTCTTGACCTTTCTGAATTTTCATGGCTTTATCCTGGAGATTCAAGTTTTGTTGAACTGCCTTTGATATGACATTTCTGTGTTGTAAAGGGCATAAAACTTCAAAACGTTTTTAGACCAACCACTAATTTCCAGTGACTGATAAATGTTTCAATGCATGCCTCTTTCTGTTTGGTGTTAATCTAAGATAAGTACCGACAAATCTAAAAATGTGAATGGGAAATAATGCACACTATATAAATAGTAATACTGTAACCTCTGGTTGATGACCCAGTTCCATAGTTGACCTCTGTGCATTTTGTGTGTCGGTATTGTGTGAATTGTTTTTACTGCTGTGTAGTTTTTAATTCACTGAAGCACACAAATGCTCATGTAACGTAATGTAGGAAGTCCTGATATACCACAATACTGTTTATGATAAAACATCAGTATGGGGTCTCAGTGGCTCAGAGGTATGGTTCTGGCCTTTGAAGTAAAAGGTAGTGGGTTTGAATCCCAGCTGCGACAGCTGTTGTTTTTCTTCATAAAACTTGGTATATATTTGCCACTCCCCTGATTCTATGAAGGTAAGTGGTAGTCCTGTCGGAGGCAGACAATATATTCAGAGGTCCCGTGTGCAAGCTGTGCACATTAAAGAATCCTTGGCAGTTGGAAATCAAGAAGAGTAGGCCGAAAGGCAGCTGTCTGGTTAGAATGAATTCCTACTACAAAAAAGTCACAGTGGGCTGATCACCTACTTGGCCTGATATGTTGATCCAGAGTAAATCTGCCTCGTAGAGTGGGCTCTACACTGTAATGATAACAGGGATAAGAAAGAAAGAATAAAACAGTGCGATTTACCACATTTCAATCTGATTGTTTACCAAATAACTTACTGAGCTGCTAAATGATACACAAGATTGTCACAATTAAATCAAATCTGTACGTCTTAATCTTTATTTCTTTTTTTACACTAAAATGTTGTCATTTGTATGTTTTTATTTAATTTGGTTATTTTTGCCTCATAGGAGATGACAATCAAGATGACACTACTCCCAGGGTAAGTTATTACTATTCAAGTGATTCAATACTCAATCAAAGTACTATTTCATATCATTGGGGGTTCGGGTGTGTGTGTAGAAAGAGGGGGGGGGGGGGGGGCATGATATTTAAAACACAATTTTAATTTTGGATTTCTATTTTTCATAAATTTTAAATATGTACAGTAATTTTATATCCA
>JARBEQ010245221.1:0-14702 GCA_030265355.1 Tritonia tetraquetra | reverse complement strand
ATGAAGCATTGGTGTTTGAAGGGGATGTGTACACTGGGTGGGTATTGAAAGATGAAGCATTGGTGTTTGAAGGGGATATGTGTACACTGGGTGGGTGTTGTTTACCTGCAAGTGGCAGTAAAGGTTAATACACATGTCAATCTTTTATTTTCTGACGTATAAAGAGATATTGTGTATTATTCAAATGAGGGACATTCCAGGCAAATGTCACCCAAAAAGGAAACTTTGAAAATTCCCTTTTTTATCTTTCATAGTCATAGGTGGTTATTCTAATTTCATCGTCGTTTTTTATTTCCATGTTGTCAAAAATATTACTTTTAAAATTTGTATCACTTGTAATTCTTATGATTAAAGTTCATGTATTTATATTTGTGTCTTTTTACTGTGCAAAAGGCCACACAAAGTGGTGATTAAGATTGCCTATATTGTCATATTTTTTCACACCAAAAATTATGTTGTATGCATTGCTTATTTCATTTGAAATTCTCAATTAGAACCGTTCTGAAATTTTCTATTTCTATATTGCATGCACAGTGGTGACAACCTCACAAAGGTCAGTTACCGAGCATAATGTTGGAAGAATGTTAAATGATTTAATTCACAGCTATACCTGTTGTTCATTCTTCGGTCTATCCCTTTTACTTTGACAGGGCAGTGTGGTTGAAATCTTTTGAATTCAGAAATTTTGGCAGATAAGAAAATTCTACAAATTGCTTTTATATTATCTGCATCATGTCAGTTACCAACAGGATAAACCTCGTGACAGACCATGTCTGGTTTGTTGTACTTGTACAGTAATAATTTTTTCTATGAATTTGTCTTAAATATTGCTTCTTCTATAAGTGATATGTTATTTCAAATTTCTTTATTTTAGAGGGATGCTCATTATTGTCTTCAAAAATTGCTTCCAAATATGTCATGTCATTTTCTGTAGAAGAATGTCTCATAACAACTTGTTTAATGAGCTGTGCTATCCTGGTGCATGAATGATTTTTTAAAAATGCAATTGTAAATTGTACTTTTATTTTTTTTAAATTATCCAAAGATGAATTATGTTCAGCTTATTTGAGTATTTAATTGGTCGATAAACAAGAAAAACAAAAGGAAAACAGCCCCTTTCCTCGGCCCAAAAAATAGCAAAAAGTATTTAAAAACAAAGCAAACCCACCCAAATCACCGAAGTCAGGTGGTGGGGACATTACTAGAGAGAGAGCTGGGCACAGTCTTTTTAAATATTTGGGTTTTTGATTGCAAGTTGTTGCGTCAATGTTGTGGGCTTGAATTAAATGGCTGTGGGTCTAATTTCTCAAGTGTTTTTCTTGTTTTGGTGTTTATATGATCATAGTGGTGTGGTGTAAATTCGCCTTGCTGGTGAGGCGTCTCCCTTACAATATAGAACTATTCAAGAGGTGATTAATGTTAATATGTTCATAGTTAAGTTTAAGTTGTCACAGTGGGTTGATGATCACCTGCTTGGCTTAATATCTTGATCTAGAGAAATCCAGCCTCATAGTGCTGGCCCTACACTGTAATGGTAAAAGGGAACTGGATAGAAAGTTCAAGTTGCCCACTCACTTACATGAAAGCGAGTGGTGAAATTGGACGAAAGTTTGAGGCATGACGAGACCAAGTTTTGTTATATCATGCCGATTGGATCATCCTTTTATGTAAGTGGCAGACTTCGTACATTTAAAAAGGGAATATGTCTACCAAACTACCAATATAAGTGACAATCTTGACACTCCTAAATCAATAGTTAAATGACATGCAAACTTGTATGCACCAAATGTTTGGGAAGAAGACTGTTTTGCCTACTTTATACAATTTTGTTACAAAAATTGTTAAATTGGTGATAATAATTGCGCATGACAATTAGTTTATGTTTATGGCTCTAAAACGTTGAAGATGACAAACAACCCAGTTTCGATGTAACATTTTATGGAGAATGTAGAAATGTATACATGTGGCAAAGTCCCTGGTGTGGGGAAGGAGGGGGGCTGGAGATGGAACTGCATTTCATCTATATTTTTTTATTGTAAGTATTGTATTACTATTAGTATCATTATATTATTATCATTATTGTTATTGTAGTCTGTTCACAAATTCATTGACACACAAATCAGGGTGTATGTAAATAACAATCTGTTACATTTTAATGAATCTTGGCTTGAAGATTATGACTGCTAACGACTTATTTCAATGTCCATTAGCGATTTTGCTTATTTTTCCCTATGAAAAGTAACAAGATTGCCCAATCCCAAAATTTAAAGTCCAAAGTTTTTCAGTAATTTAGAAAAACATGTCTTTATTCTGTGTTTTTTCGCGTGTAGGAGGTTAGTTGATTTCATGACCCTTGTGACAATCGGCACTTTAAGCCGAGGTATCACTGCCATTGAAAGTGATATGACAACAAAAGCCGAAGGCTGACTTGCCATACGGACAGCGACGTTGATTTCACTGTCAGTAGGGGTCTCAGCCTTTGTAGCGTCGTTACGATAATTTGTTTAATGTTTAGGTTACATTGATAGAAATTGCAAGAACATATCAAAGGAATTCGCCACTGTGGAAGAATGGCAAAAGCTACACGTTTCTAAATCACTAAAAGTCTATGGCTGCATGCAAAATCTGAAATTTGTTTTGTGTGTTCATGAATTTGTGAATGGACTAGTAAAGTAATACCATTACTGTTATTGATGTGTATTTGGATTTTAAAACTGTCCAGGTCTTCAGTTTGTAAATATGTTAATATAGCCTCTATCTTCATATTAGTTTTGTGTCACAACAGTCAGCCAATATGTCTTGTTTTTATTCATTTGGATGAAATGATGTATCAATTATGGTCTTTTGCATTTATTTGGACACTCGTGATTTAGATTGAGACTTGCCAACCCTCCCAATTTTATAGGGATTATCCCGAATTCTTGCTTGTGTACGTGAAATTTTTTTTAGATAATGTTGCCATGCAAAACTTTTGATGAACTGACTCATGACTGAATGGCAGTTGTGTTCAGTCAGTGGTATTGATTACATTATCAGAATAGGAGAGGACCTCTTTTGAAACCTATGGTAATAATAGAGACATGGACGGCTCATGCTTTAAAATCGTCCATTTTCCAGTACCAAATCACTGTTCCTTTCATTTTCTGTTATTCAACCTCAGCTACCTTGAGTTTGGGCACTAGATGATATGTTTATGTGAGAAAGAAAATGGGTTGAAGGTTGGATCAGAAATGATACATACACTACACACTTCACAATGAAATTAGAGGGGAATAGGCACCATTAGCACAATCGGTAGAGCGTCAGGCTCTGTTCTGTGTCTGGCTAAGCGGTGTTGCCGTTTCAATTCCTTCTGTGGTCAATTCCACTTGTCTTCTTCTATGGCCATTTTTCTGCTACTTTCACATTCACCACTTATGAACCAGCATTTCAGTGGCTCTACACGTTTTACTTGCCTTCTAGTCCTCCCAAATCTCATTCTTTTCTCAGCACTCTGTAGCAGCGGTTTGAGGGTGCTTCTGGTACGGTCTCCTGTTTTGCATTTTGTCAGCTTAAACTATCTTCTTACTATTTCCCAGCACAATATGACCAGCATTGTGTTGATGTGCTTCTCTTCTAACGAACAAATGTCAGTGGGTTTGTTTTAATTTGTGGTACTGACTGATAGGAAGAAAGGGTGGGGGGGGGGGGGCATTGACCTTGGTGCTTACACTCAGTCAGCAGTGTTTGCTCCATGCTTATCACTAGCCACACACACTAGCAATAATTTGTCATCCTCTGAATGGGAGGCTCCTTTATTGCAAATTACTTTCCCGGCTATAAGCTAGTACCTACTTCCATTATAATGTCGTGTAAAGCTGGAGGTAGTTGGAGAAATGGGACATATAGCGGCATATCGCCTATTTTCGATAACAGGGTTGTTTGTTAGGGGTTTTTTGCCCTTTGATGTAAATGTGACACATTCCAAACTTTCCAGGGGTTTTGATTGCACTTTAGCGGGTTGACAAGTCTAGGATTATATTTCTTCATTGTGCTTTATTTCTTTCTTTTTTGTGTGGAATACTTAGATAATGCTGGCTGATTAATTCAAATCGTCTCATCTTGGTTTCTTAGTCAAGTCTAGCGGTCTACGTGGATCGTTCACAGATAGTCAGAAAGACAAACTAATAGATATTGGACAAGTCTAAGATAGACTTGTACGATTTTTACACACAATGATTTCATATTAATGTGTGTGTTTATGGAAACGTAGTTTCATGACTGATTTTTATTCCTTTAATCATAGAGACATTTCTGAAAAAGAGGCCAGCTAGTGAACTTGTTGAAGTTTAGTAGACTGAATAAAAAGGTGGTTGGAAGTTTATTTAATCGCTTGTGGTAATGTCAGTTGACACCGGAGCATTATCCCCAAATTTCAATCTCTGGAAATTGGCAAGCCTGCAAATTCCTTTTTAATGTGAACCATTTTCCTGGTTTGATTTTTAAATACAGTAGATCCTCTCTAATTGGGAAAAGTCGGTTCCCAAGAAAATCACTCTGTGGATTTTGGGTTTTCTCCTATGTTTGGGAGTACAGGCAATAAAACTCCCATGTAAGTTCTTTCTTTCTTTCTTATCCAATTCCCTTTTACCATTACAGTGTAGGGCCAGCTCTATGTGACTGGATTTCTCTGGATCAAGATATTAAGCCAAGCAGGTGATCAACCCACTTGTGGTTGGAATTAGTTTTGCCAGGACAGCGGCCTTGCGGCCTACTCTAATCGATTTTTAACTGCCAAGGGTTCTTTAACGTGCGCAATGTGCACACAGGACCTCAGAAGCACTGATAGCCTTGTGGTTAGACGTGCTGTCAACTGGTGTCGTAATTACTTCGTGGCAGGTTCGAACCCCACTGATGACCAGTGCTGCTTTTTTCACACTGGGTTGATCACCTGCTTGACTTAATAGCTTGACCAAAGAAAATGTGTCAGGACGCAGTTTCAGAATTAATAAAATAAAGAGGATCTATTACTTGATCCAGAGAAATCAAGCCTCATAGTGCTGGCCCTACACTGTAATGGTAACAGGGAATTGGATAAGAAAGAAAGAAAAACATGCACACGGGACCTCCAAGTTTATTGTCCGTCTCCGATAGGACTAGGTTTTTTGATCCCACCTAGCTGAATAGGATCAGGGGAGTGGCATATAGGTTTTCACCAAGTTTCACGGAGAAAAATACCATGTATTTTCATTTTCTTTCGTTCGGCCATTGTTCACAATAATCACCTTGTGTTGGAAAGCAGACTTGTAAATGTTCGGGCAATTGTCTGATTTCAGATTGAAAAAAAAATCCTGTTTTTGTGCATTTTCAGTTAGACTGCCTTTTGCTGAAAAGTTCAGACAATTTTGTAAATGGTAATTTACAGGTCTGTGGGCAACTTGGCTATGATTTTATTCACACTTATGATAACCTCTCTTTAATTTATCTCTCATTTACTAAAACCCATTCCCGATTATTTCATTACTATATTAATATTAATAATCATTACTTCCTAATTTTCCTAATACACCCCGACCCTAAAATTTTTATTTTCCTCGAAAGTTTGTTGTTGCCATGGTTACAGCTGCCATTTTGAAGTTTGATTACATAATTAACAATAACTTTGAAACCTCAAATTCTTGGTACAGATAATCTACTATTTACACCAAATTGTATCGATGATTTTTTTAATGTGAATTTTTTTGTTTTTGGTGTTGGAATTTTTGTTACAATCAAAATTTCAATATTCAGGATCTATTACCCAAGAATGAATTGTTATTTTAAAGGTTCATCAATACAATTTGTTTTAGATGAATATTGTGTGAAAATTTCATGGAAATCTGTTAGTGTTTTGTGAAAAAACTAAAATAAATTCAAAAGAAAGAGACAGGTGACATCCGTTACGGTCATTTTACCCATTTCTCTGCCCAAAGCTCTTATTGATCATCTACAAGTGTTTGTTGGCAAGGCAACCGCACTCGAGCTAGCCTATCATTGATTTTTTTACATGACCAGCAGGGAAAAACACATTTCTGATTTTCATCCCATAACCAATGATGAATGTGTTCTGATAGCTTTATATCCCCATTCCCTTGAGATTTATAAGATAAACCTTGCTTAAGATAAACTTTTTGCCTCGTCCCTAAGAGTTTTCTTAAGCGGACTGCAGTTTAGTAGGTGCCTATTTTACGTATGACACAATTAATTTTTAGTGTGTGTGACATTTTCCCTGACTTTCTTGATTATATCTTTAGTTTTGTTGTCTAGATAGATCTGTAAGTAAAACATTTTAGCAGATCATTACCAAATGAATAAAAATTAACATTAACAACCATGCTTTTTATTTTAATTTTATTTTATGTGGTATGACTTAAGTTCAGGCTGGAGGCTTTTTGCTTCTTGGGTACTGGGTTCGAATCCTGGCGGCGACATGGAGATGTTTTTTTGTCTTTACTTTAATGTGCCAAGGGTGTAAAACTACCAACTTTAAAACAATTTAAAGTTCAGGCTTCAGCGTTTGTTTGTTTTTTGTTTTGTTTCTGCCCCTGGTCATTCTATTCTTAAATGACCCCTGTTGATTTAGTATTAGAATACCATTGTTGTTGTTGTGTTGGAAAATGAGTTGATTGGTTTGGGTTTTTTGGTTGGCTGTTATTTTAGTAATTATATTGTCATTTTTGTACCTGAAGTAACTTTGATTTGTATGTAATGGGTTTGTTTTAGTCCTATCTTCCTTTGGTTCCTGTATGATTTCATTGGCTCATACCTGGATTTACAGCCCATGCTAGTAACCCTAGATATTTTAGAAAGCTACATTATGAAAGAGATTTTTTTAGATGTGATTATCACTGGAGTCAAAGGGGGGCCACCCTCTTTCCCTTTCCCTAATGGAGAATCGTTCACCACTGGGTTCAGACAGTAGTTTACAGTTAGTACTACTACTCCTAACCAGTGGATGTAGTAGTGGTTTACCGATTGATGGAAAACAGAATCCAGCCAAAGAAGCATTGATGGTGGTTCATTAAAGACTATAACAACTTTCCAGAAGGGTTTAATCAACGCTTCCCCTCTCCTCATGGGCTCCTGCTGCGACAAGTCATCCTCTGATGAATTCTCCCTTCAGAGGGGAAGTGGCCCCTTACCCCCATACCAAATGTTGAGGGGCAGAATCGATTTTGGGTCTTTTAATTGGAGACAAACAGCAATGGGGAACATAAGATGCTGCATTTTAAGGTATGTTTTCATGGAGCGTATCGGATACGCACGTACGTTTTTGTTTCCATGATGAAGTGCGAATCCGATACGCGCGTAATTCATTTTTGGATTTACATACAGATACTTGCGAATTATTTTGCTAATTTGGGGGTGCTGAACACAAAATGTCATTATTTTGAAAAACAAACATATTTATGTAGGAACAACCACTGACTATCCCACGGGCATGGGCTGGCAGTGTATTTGATAAAATTTGCTCCCGCTAGTAGCGTATAGGTACGTTTACATGGAGCGTATTACAAAACGCAACGGTTTCCATGAAGTGTGCATCCGATATGGGTGTATTTTATTTTTGGATGTAAAAAATAATATATTTCTCAAAACATCCAATAAACACAGGTACACACAAGCTTTTTTCCTTATTTGAGGGTGTCGAACTGTGATTATTTTGAAAAACAACTGAATTTTTCTTTCTTTCTTTCTTTATCAATAACCTTTTAGTACCTTTCGGTGTAAGGTGAATTTTTATTTACTAAATATAATCTCTGAAAGTGAGAACTACTCACCGTCTCATGCTTCTGGCCCTCCCTGGCATATTGGATAACAATTTTCTCCTAGTGCTGTATTTAAAAAGTATGTGACACAAAATATGTCAAAAGATTTTATCATTGGAACACTTAAAGAATAACCAAATCTATCTTGTGAAAATACGTGCATCGGAAACGCTCCATGGAAACATGTCCACCATATTAGAAAAGTACACCACTGGTTTGATCATTCATGGTAACATGCAGAGAAAAAATAATGATTTGATCTTGTAAAAATCTGCATGTATCCGGTACGCTCCATGAAAATGTACACTTCTAATTTATTCCTGTTGTTGTTGGCAAGCCGTACAAGGTATTAATGGTTAGATGTTATGTGAGGGTTATCTGGGTTATGAAAATATAGGGTGCATCTGTGAATAATATTTTTGCTGCATGATCTATTTGTCCGAAATTCTAAAGGGTCTTTTACCTCTCTATTGTTTGACACATCAAATGGGGGGGGTAGAAGAAAGAACGAAGCAAGCTGGGAGGAAAGTGTGAAGAAATTCATGTGGCCGCAACAGCCTCTGGGGCTATTGGGACTAGCTGGCCTCAATAATTTAATCACTCCATTTACAAAGTTTAGAACAAAGGTATCCATGGGCAAGCCAGACATCTTTCATTAGTGGTTGTATTTTTATAGAGGGGGTGAGCATTAAATCTAATATCTACTGAATAGCTGCCAACTCTACCGTCATTTGCAGGAGTCTACTAATTATAAATTTTGTCCGTCTCCCGAGTTCCCGTAATTGTGCATAACGCTTTGTCTAAATTGTAAATGAATGATAATTCTTTATTGTTAGCGCAGGCACAAATGGTTGTGTTTATAATATACCTACTCACAGGCATTAAATATGCAAACTTTTAAATTCATGTATATCGTTGACATGGCCTATAATGTGTTGCTAATTACGTAAAATTGACGACTTTATTCTTTCTATTTTTTTTATTAAACGCCATTTGATGTTTCACTTCTTCCATTTAGAAGACATACACCCTTGGCAACACATTATAATTGTAGGTTTCTTTTTTGTCCAATCACCCTGATTTTATCATCAAAACTCATCAAATGACATAGAAGGTTGGCAGCTAGGTTATTCTAGTTCTAGAATACCTTTTTACTATTGTTATTGTTATGATACAGATTGCTCTAATTGACTATATTGATGATTAGTGGACAACAACAAACGTTTGGGCCAAAAATAATCTTGTGATCACTCACTGTTCCATAGAAAAAATGATTTAAAATGTATGACAGTAGCTTCATTTGATGTTTTTTCCCATTCTCTGTGACAGACATTATTAACTCTTAACGTCTTATAAGGTTTTATGTAAACTTTTACTTCAATCCCATTGGGTGCACTGGTGACATTGTAATTGATTGTCTTCTCCAAGTCCCTGGCCTCTTTTACCAACTTACCGATCCATTAATAATAAATTGTCAACCATACTGTCGTTACAATCTTCCATCATGAACGAAAAGAACAAAGAAAATCGTTCAAAACTTTGAATAACATCAAATCAGGCAAATGGCGAAGGAGAGTTTAGGGAAGAGAGAGTTGGGGTTTGGGGTCAGGCGCGCATTAATTAGTGCACTCCAGTACGTTAAAGAGTTCAAATGTATTTTGATTGCCACCGTATCTGAATAGATTTGTACATTAACCCCAAAAGAAGGTAAAGAGGTGAGATGAAGTAAATTCTAGGTGGTGGTTCATTCAATGGAGAAATTGGATTTGAACTAATTGCTAAATTTTTGTTTTTTTTCAATAGCATCCAAGATTAAGTCATTACGAAAAGGAGTCAAGGATGTGCAGAAGAGTCTTCGCAAAGGTGAAAGAGGGTATGTTGGGACCTATGGTTTTATTATTTTTTGTTTGCTTTTGCTTTTTATTTTTGTTTGGGGGGATGTTATTGGATGCTGCTGCAAAAAATAAGGATGTCCTGTATTCCATACATGGCTCATGTTCTTATACAGTTTCTCCTCTCTTGCCATGTATGGATGAACATGACATAAAGGACTTCAGACATGATATGCAGAATCTTTCTTTCTTTATCAATAACCTTTTAGTACCTTTCGTTGTAAGGTATATATGCAGAATCTACGACAGATTATTTAATCTTTCTTTATCAATTCCTGTTACTGTTAGTGTTACAGTAGAACTCGGGACTCAAAGAACACCTTGCATTCAGCGAACAGAGAAAAATTCCCGGTTTTTTTCCTTCATTGACTAAGTAAAATCTCTTTTATCGAACGAACTAATCTCAGACCCACCCTCGGATCCAACAAACCAGAAGTGGAGGCAAGCTCACAAAAAATTGCTAATCTACTTTGACATCTAGTTGAAATTCGAACAAAAGGTCTGCTGTCGGCTGACAAGAAACAAAACTATAGAAATGTACCGCACAATTAACACTGCGCGCACGAGAGAGAATAGTAGAGATCCAGATCAATGTCATTCACTGAAACACACTGCTAGTGAAAGCATTACTGAAATCACCGTCTACCGAAAGTACAAACTTGCAAATCACATTTTTTACTGTGCCCTTGGCTCCAACGAACCTTGCATCCAACGAAGTATTAAAACTGGCTGAGATAGTTCGTTGAGTCCGAGTTCTACTGTAGTTATACCTTCTGGTGTCAGGAGATTATTTTGACAATTTCAGATCAGCATGTGGTAAGCACGCTTTGCCCATTAAAGCCTTTGCTTCATGTGCAGAAGGTACTGGAATACGAATCCCGGTAGTGACACAGGGTTTTTTTCCTTTGAACTTTCTCAAGTTTTTGTAGCTTTGACCCAGTGGATTCCTTTCGCAATCAAATCCTATCAGTATCAGAGGTCTCGCTTTTGATATGACCTACTATAATGGGGATCTCAGACATGCTGGCGTTACGGTTTTGCCGTAAACTATATAAAACACACTAAAACCGGGATATTGGTTTTTTTATAGTGCATTTCAAATCAAACAATTAAAATTACTGACTCTTTAATGATTCCTGTGCTTTAATTCACCACAACATTCACTTATTCACATAATAGATGTTTGGTTAATTTGTGGGGACCCGGGGTGGTAAAATAAATAGGTCCTCTGTTCATCAACAGGGGGTAAACCCCTCCCCAATGATGGTTGCCACCCATAGACTACGTCTTTCCTGTGTTCCATGAGTGGCATCTTGTCTGATCTCGCTTTATCTACTCTCTCTCCTTTTTCTACCCACAGGGGTCTGGGGTTTATAAATGGGCCCTGTTCATCAACGGGGGGGTGCAGCTCCCCCAGTGGTCTATGGGTGGCATCTAGTTACCTTTGATTTGTTTGGAGCCGTATGGCAGGCACTGAAATGACCTACCTGCGTCGATTGAGCCCTAAAACAGCAAAAAAAAATTTAAATTGTAAAGGGACCTGCCACTTCTGGGATGTCCCATCGTGGTTCAGATGCAAGACAGTGCGAGTAAATTGTATACGGTTCGCCTTGTCACATTCAATTGCCTTAAAACCGTGGTATGTATTTATTTATTACCAATTGTTGGTTACTCTCTGTCAGATTACTGTGAGCTGTGGTTAGGATTACTGCGAGGCGCAAGAAGGGTTTGCATGTCTTGGAGTTATGTGGCTTAGCAGTTTCCCTTTGTGAGCAGAAGGTTAATTCATTTCTTTTACTTTGCAGGATTGTTATTCTAGCAGGGGATGTCACTCCAATGGATATCTTGTCACATATGCCAGTTTTGTGTGAAGATAAAGGGCTGCAATATTGTTTTGTCCCTTCTAAGAAGGTAGGTTATTGATTGAGTTGTGATTTTAGGTTATAATCTGATAAATTTTACTAATTGATCTATTACTGATATTGGCTTGAATATTTTTAACTCACTTGAGACTGAGCTACTTTTAGCCATACAACCCCTCAGGATGGAGGTTTTTGGGTACATTTTAAAAAGTTACCAAGCAATGCTATTTACACTAAATAAATCTTTTTTTTAAAGTTTACTGAATGAATCTATCTGTGTAACTTTTCAAAATATTTTTTAATATGGGCAAAAATTTCAGTCTTGCAGAAATTAATTTTCACCTTATTCATGCACCTAAATCATGCAAATAAAAATTAATCCGAGGTGTAATCAAAAACCCCCATCTGCCTCCTCTCCAAACGTATCAAACACATTTCTGTCATGGGACATCGTTAAAATTCTCAGAGTTAGTTGTAGATGCATTCAAAGTTACAATAGACTGAAAACGAAAGGACTAGCGAGGCTTGATTTTCGTCGCGAGACCTAGTCCTACTTTTTGATTAATAAAAATTGGACTTCCAGTTTGATCAAAACATGGATCGGAATGTAGACAAAGAATACCTTTCAGCTACTGATATGCGACAATCGTCGCAGTGATGTGGTGAATAGGTACAGGTTATCAGCGACTAAAGCAAACCCCGCACCATTGCAGGACCTGTCATTTACATTCAAAATGGCGACCGATGTGCGGTAACCGTCTCAAGTGAGTTAATGACTCGTTTTGGAAGAATGTAATCTGATGTTGCATTTGTTTCTCCCTCCCGTGTCTGTCTCCCTGACAATTGCACTCGATAACAACAATATGGTGTGATGAATGAGGGGTGGGGTAAAGAATATTTTAAGGTGTGCATAGATGGACGAGGATTGGACTAACTATTTGTTTTGTTATCCAAATCACATTATGTGTGGCGGGCGCTGAGACCTACCTGTGTCGTCAATAGAGCCCTAAAAAAACAGCAAAAAAACAAAACAAACAAAAATCACATTATACCCACACGAGCTGTCCTGGCCAGCTCCATGTCCAGCATTACTAAACATAGAGCTGGAAAAACTCTTGGTCAGGTAGTAAGGCAAGCAAGTGATCTTGAATGGCACAATGAGCATCACATATTTAGGTGTTGCCCAAGTTTTGGCCATAACAATATTGACTGTTGCCTTGGTGGTAAAAACCTCAGCTATAAGAAAACAGCAGATTTTGCCTCAAACGGCATGACTAAATATTTAAATGGTTTCATTATTTGTATTACACTTTTGCTGTCCTTGTATTTACCTTTTTCTCCGGACGATTGATCGTTAACAAACTATTTTATGTGCATTTTTAAAAACTGACAAAAAATGTATACACTGCCCTCTGCTTAGCTCACTTGCTACGGTTCCCGTATATACAGTAGAATTACCTTAAACCGAAAGAAGCTAAACCGAAAAATACCATGAACCGCAAAGAAATTGATAAATTGTACGAGTTTCTTCTTTGTCTTTGTATCGCTTCATACGATTAACTGAAATGCTTCTAAGCGTGACTGTCTTTAAACCGAAAGAACTTGAACGCGTCTTCCTTTTTTCTTTCATTCTATTTCTATTATCTTCTTCAATAATTTGGGAAGGATGCCACAACTAATGCCTGGCAGTATGAAACAAATAGCGTAACTATAAGGTCGGGGTTGTAAAATCACGTAGGCGAGATGTTCTTGCTCGCTTGTTGTTTTAGACCTTCGCACCACAATTTAGTCCAGTGTGCACTGCGTCGCACTGATTGGCTTTTCAACAGGAGAACATAGCAAAAAGGGAACTTGCTCTAAACCAAAATGCCTTTAAACCAAAATGATTTAGAAGGTCCCCAAAATTTCCGTTTAAGGTAATTCTACTGTATGCGGGACAGGTCTCTGTGTACGGTTCCTGTACATATATGGCATTGATATCACAGTTATACTAATACAGCCTTTATCATCATTAGGAAAAATATTTGCTCAATTGGCGTGCATATTTTTATGGTTTGAGAGCTATTTTCATACCACACCACGCTGAATGAATTTCTACGATTTTACTGTGAAATTACTGATTGATCTGCAATAAGACTCGTTTCCTTTGTTCACAATGGCTTTAAAGAGACCTTGTTAGGAAAAAAAAGATTTCTGCACATAAATCAAGAAGAGAACATCAAAACGTTTTTTTAGGTTCATCCATGTTTTATTTCAATGATTATACAATTTTTCTGAATTATAAAAAAGACGCTTCTTTTGAAAAGTAGAGTGGTTCTGCTTTTTGTTTTATAAAGAAGACACTGAGATTATTTGTGTCTGAATTGACAATGTGCCTGATTTCACCCGTTACTAAGCGGAAATGCTAGTAGTAGTAGTATGCTGGGTTTATTTTGGAACTCGGTTTGAGGTAGAAATCCGTTAACTCTATGCCTTCTAGTTCTAGCGTCCTATCCAGGAAGTGGCAAATTGTCACTGCACTTGTGTGTTTCACATTCACACCACTCAAACTGGGATAAGCTCCAGCGTCATGATCCTACAGGCTCTTTGATGAAGGGTGTAATGTTTTTGCTTGTTTTATTCTTCTAGGACCTTGGAGAAAGTTTGGGGAGCAAGAGGCACACCTGCATGGTGCTCATAAAGGATCATGAAGACATCAATGATGAATACAATGAATGCTTGGGAAAAATCAAGGAGCTTCCTCGATCCTATTAATATGAAGGAAAAGTTTTATCATTGCATATAGAATCATTTTTTCAGTTTAATTTCACAATAGCACAGGAAATAAACAAATCTACAGTTCTATTCGTTTTACATTTTGATTCCTTAAAATTGTTGTTGTTGTATTACTTTGTATTTTTAGCTCTATTTTTCTTTTTAAACATCTTTTCAGTAGGTTTGAAATAAAAATTTCTTGTACCTGCATTTTTTCCCCCAGTAGGTAGTTCTTTAGCTCGAGCCCTGTCACGGTCAATGCAATATTAGCTCTAGCCCTGTCACAGTCAATGCAATGTTAGCTCTAGCCCTGTCACGGTCAATGCAATGTTAGCTCTAGCCCTGTCACGGTCTGATGCAATGTTAGCTCTAGCCCTGTCACGGTCAATGCAATGTTAGCTCTAGCC
>JARBEQ010245210.1:0-11631 GCA_030265355.1 Tritonia tetraquetra | reverse complement strand
TTTTCACTGAGTTTCAAGGAGAAAAATACCCGACAGTGTCACTGCCGGGAATCGAACCCGGTACCTTTCACTTCAGAGGCGTGAACCATACCTCTGTGCTACTGGGACCCCCATCACCACCTATATGATATATAATATATCCACTCTGGTACGTATAGGATAAATAACATGACTTTTTTTAGGTACCACCAGTAATGGCTTTTCCTCTTCACAGGAGACAAACACAAAGCCTTGCGTTGAAGCTCTAGACATCTTTTAGATTGAGAAAATAATCAATTAAAAAGTCAAGCAATGAGCGGGTGATTCTTATCTGTAGACAATTGATTTGTACGATAAATAGAGAAATTGTATTTATTTATGTGATTTCACGGTCACGATCTAACGGCGAGTCTAATAATCAATTATTTAATGAACCGGAGGGCCACACTCGTCTCAAATGAGTAAACTAGCTAGTAAACTTCCGTCGTAACAAACTACTTTCACTTTCAACTTCCTCTCCTGTTTTGTCCGCACCGAATACAAAAATACAAATACAACGAACAAGAAGACACACTATGTGTGAAAAATGTGTCAAAGAAGAATTTCCAGAAAGAGTAAGACTTTTTTATGCCTGAACTATAATCCGGTATAATCATCTTCATTCGGTAGGAAGAGACCCATGAAGGGAGTGACAATGTGACAAGGAAGACCCTTTTTCTTTTTACCTTTCTCTAGATAGACGTCTAGATTCTATCTAATATCTATCTTAGCAAATATTCTTTCTTTCTTATCCAATTCCCTTTTACCATTACAGTGTAGGGCCAGCAATATGAGCCTGCATTTCTTTGGATCAAGGTATTAAGCCAAGCAGGTGATCAACCCACTGTGACCTTTATGGTAGGAATTAATTTTGCCCGGACAGCTTGCGGCCTACTCTTATCGATGTTTTAAACTGCCAAGGGTTCTTTAACCCTGCTACCCAACTGTTGCCCAACCGGAAGGCATGTGAACGTGAACACGGGACCTCCGAGTTTATTGTCTGTCTCCGATAGGACTAGGTTCTTGATCCCACCTACCCGAATAGGATCAGCAGGGAAGTGGCATAGGTTTTCACTGAGTTTCACGGAGAAAAATACCTGACGCTGCCGGGAATCGAACCATGTACCTTTCGCTTCAGAGGCAAGAACCGTACCTCTCCGCCACTGGGACCCTATCTTAACTAATATAAATAATATAAAAAATTATCAACAATATTGTTCTCTGTAGTCATTAATCAGGAATAGATTATAAAAAAAGTACTGCATTCATATGACGCGATATTTTGTCACTAAACCGAAACCAAAGATAATCAACAATATAAGATAGTCAACTCAATTAATTTATAAAAATTATGTGAATTGAAAAAATACTGCACCAAAATCATAAAATGCGTTCTATCCAGAGCACACTGTGGCACAACTATCATCTAAGGTACAAGGGAAGCAACTCTTAAAGTTTCCTCACTCTTTATTTAGTGAAATTTGCAGAGTTGACTATCTTATTGTTGATTATCATTGATATAATAGGATCTAGACCACAGACCATCTGTCTAGAAGCATATTATATAGTGCGGTAATCCTGGGGAATACTACCATAAAAGATAGGAATGTCGATGTCACAATTTCGTATCCCTGAACCCTAAAAAATCTAAACATCTCCAAGTGAATTTGGGCATTAAAAACAATCTTATTTTTAATGGTAATTGTCCAGGATAACCAATTATATCTAGCGCATCCACGAGGTCAAACCAAAATGCTATGCTTTTTATCACATAGTAGTGTGGCACCAAAAAGAAAACCTGTCACTTTGGTCCAAAAGATGTTTCTATTTATCTTCTATCTATCTAGTTCTACTGAGTATTCTGAACATTTCACCTTTTGTTTTTCAATTTATCTTTATAATTAATTCTAACCCAAAATATTTGCAATTCAGAGTGGCATGAGGAATAAGGAAAAAGGATTTGAATTTGTTAGATTTTTCCAGGTTTAACGCACAAAAATTGTTGACCTAATGTTTAACGTTTGACCTTCCAGCTTTTGATGCGTATCAAGTTCAAGTCTAGAGCAATAGAATTTATGCATGCTTATGCTCCCCACTGGTCAGAAGTAAACGGGTAGACCTAAATTTTGATATGTGGGGAGTGAAGGAGCATTAGACTGTAATGGTGATTGAAAACTGTGCTTCATTTTTATTGAACTAGTGCTGATCAGAGAGGAAATTTGCGGGTGGTTGGCGGGACCCCTTCTGTGTGCCGGGGGGTGCTAAACCGGTCCACACTCTTTCCTTTGTCTTCTATCCCCCTCACCTATCGTCCCTGCTTCCATGTAGCTTTCTGTTCTTGTCCAGGAATGAGATGATCCGGTTTTGCTTGGGGTTTGGGTCTCTTGCCGGGTGGAAATATTCAGTTGTATTCTTATTTTGTTTGTTTTTTGAGAGATGATATATTTTTTTTCATGTAAATCATCTCTCTTGTGATAGTTGAATAATTATAAGGGTAAAAAAATATCTTCACCTTACTAAGCACACTCACATGTTTGACAGTGTAACAAACAGTATTTATAATATAATAAACTATATTGATATTTCCGTCAGGATACCATGTGTACTGACCAAGGTGCCTACATGATGAATCTCTTGCATTGTGTCAACTGTGGAGGAAAAGACATAAAGTCCATGAATAGAGTATGCAGTGAAACAGACTTAGAAGAAGATGTGAAATATGATCGTAAGTTAATTCTTCATATTACAGATATAACCCACTGACATTCTTTGTCATACCTGCTAGGGCATAGAATACAACTGTAACCGTTTTCCAGTCGTTTTTTCATATATATTTTATTTCCCCCCATGTCACCTGTCATCCTCTTTATTTGCTGAAATCCAGTCAAAATTATGTTTAGCGATTGAAGACGCATTTTTGTGAACAGCCTAATCTGATGGAGGATGACCATATCATATGCCAACATATGGAACAGTCTACCAACATCTGTTGTAACAGCAGACTCCATAAATACGTTCAAAATCCGTCTTGATAGGTTCTGGGCAGACCAAGAAATTTTGTATGATGATTTCAAAGCCAAAATCAAAGTAACTGGAAGAGGAGCGGAAATACAGCCAAATAAGACAGAGTCCGATGAAGAGGAGCCCTAAAGGAACCTGTATCGGAAATCAACTATAAGTAACTATAAGTAAGTAACATATCATCAACAAGCTGTCCAAGAATGATGACCTCAGCGATTGCAGAATCTCATATGAAATCTGTGGCAGATAAAGAAAATATGGGATTGACTGGCTGATTCAAATAATTTCAATCCACTGTTAATTCACTACTGAAGTGCAGATCTAAAACGGATTAGACTAAAGTTTCCATCAACTTATTCAACAGTTGTTGTTATCAGAAAAAGCCCTCCATCACTGCCCATTTTAAGATCAATTTTCCTTTCATTGTCATGTATGTTTTACAGGTTGACATTAAACTGATAAAGGAGGTCGACAAATTTATCCAAATTGCATTCCTTCATAAATATTGATAAAACTTTCACAAATCAATTAATCTGTAAACTTCATTGATATAATTGATTCTATGCAAGATTATTAAGAAAAAATTTCCAAAGATAATAAAATCCACTCTATAGGCTCATGTTGGATAGTCTATCTATTAGTTTGACTTGATTGAAAAAGGCTAGATCTTGAGAAAACAACACTGTGAATGTAGAATTAACCAACATACGCAAAAGATCAGTTTAAAACGTTCTAATTCTTAATAAACTAGATGCCTTTGCAAAAACGATAACCATTTGCCTTGGATTGAACCTGAAAATATTGATAAATGGCACCTATTTTTAAAACAAAATTGATAGACTATAAGTGCTTCCATTAGAAGGCACTCCTCTACTCTTAGCATCAAACATGGTTATATAGAATGTGTAGAGTAATATTCAATGTTAGCATTGGCATGTAATAGGCACACTTGTGAATTTGATATTGCGTCAATGGCACAGAAAGTATTAAACTTTTTGACCGGGCTTGGATTCGAATGGCAGACTTCCTGATTCATGGGTGAGTATGCTACTACTGTCCCTAAGAAGTCATAGGCCAATTTGGAACTTGATCAAAGAGATGAAATGAAGATGGAATTTCAGGGGTATAATTTGAAAGTCACGATGATTCTGTGTTTAATGCTTTATACTGTTAAAACAATAAAGTCCATAGAAACATTATGATTAAACTCCATCAATTTTTTCCAGATACGTGTGCAGACTGTCAACATGTGTGTGCCGAGCACGAATACAAATTTCGTGTTGTTGATGATTACCAGGTAGGCCAGTAATTTGTATTGTAAATCACTATTTTATTTCTTATTTTAAATGTAATAATTAGTGCCAGGCTTTTGCAGCTGACTGGGACAGTAATATTACTATAATTAGATTAGAGACAGTCATATTAAATGGACAGAGCTTAAGTGTTGTTTGCGTTCAACCAGTCATACAATGTTGTTGTCCACCAGCCTTTGAGCTTGACCTCTTGGCCCAATGCCAGGTAGTATGATGATGTCTTTTATAGTTGTTCAGGTGTGTTTGAGAGTATATTCTTTATGTTCAGAGCAGTGGGGAAAAGTTGATGTCTAAAAAAAAGTCTAAAGTTAAAAGTTTTGTGCCCTTTTCAACACAGAAAGGTCATATCAAGGACGATTCAACAGAACTTAAGTTGGTGTTTGAGGTCCTGCTGTTTGTTACATTTCATGAGAAATTGTTCAGTGAATGGTCATGAAGTGGGCATATTGGCGAGTCTTGGGCGTTGATCTGTTAAGTGTTGGTCGGGTGATGTGTGTATGATCCAGTCATGCAATAGAATCAATCATCTGTACTGAATTGTTATGTTGTTCAATGCTATCATTTTCATTCTACATTTCAATTACATGGTAGGTTTATCAAATAATAAATGTGAACAGATGAGAGTGGAATGACAGTATCATTATATCATTTTATGATTCAGTGAGTGTAAATTCTAAATAACAAAGATGTTTCAAATGTTAGTGTTAGAATTTCTTGTCACATGACTACAGTTGTCTTTTAGATTTGTGTGATGCAGAATTGTTTTCAATTGTTTTCCTCCCCCACTGCAGTTTGCTTATGAGAAACCCTTAGGGAGTAAAAAGTATGTCTTAAGCAAGGTTTATCTTATCCAAATATCAAGGGGAATAAGCATTCAAAGCTACCTAAAGCTGAGGTTATGGAATAAAAAGTGATGGCATGCCTAGTGTAACACCAGCCAATTAGAAAATGCGATTACACACCCACACTCTAGGTAACATCATGACACTACACACAATGCTTGCTCAGTCCTTCTCCAGTGTGGTTGCTTGTGAACAAACGCTTGTTTAGCCTGCTGTGTGACATATGGAGTTCAAAAGAAGCACAGCAGCGCCATTAAAAACTATGACTAAATTATGGACATTTGTAGAGAAATGTCATAAGAACTTCTAAACTTTCTAAATTCTTAGGAATTATTGAGCAACCTTTGGCATTCTTTTCATGATTTTTTAAGTTTTTATTTTTTATCTTAATTTCTTTTTAAATTTAAGCATTATGAGATGTCATGCCTCCTTTGTGGCAGTGGAGAGGATCAAAGAAGCATTTTGCCAGTTGACCCCAGAGGACCCCATCAGTTATTCTAGTCACAACAAAAGAGAGTATTAAATGTCTATGTTTTTTGTCTGTATTGAAGACAAACTTCATGCTTATTGTTTTGCATGATGAAACTAATGGCTTGTTTATGACTGTTACTAAAGCAAAGTGTGTGTGTGTTTCTGTAATAGTGAGTGGAGGGGGTGTGATATACCAACAAGAATGAATATTGTGATGTTATAGGGAGCAAATGAAGTGTTCTGTACTGTAAGTGTTCTGTCACAAAAAGCATTTTAAGCAAATTCTTAAAATCAAAAAAATGTCAAATTATTTAATACTTTATCAATAATGGGTGATTTGTAAATACTCTGTGTAAAATATATACCCTCTGTGGACTAATTCATTCCAAAGTTTAGAGTTTTGCTCGTTAGCAGGTTCAAAATCATGTGTTTTGTCTGATCAACTCAATTTGCACATAATGCGTTTTGTGATGGAACCCTTCAAATGAACGTGTGTTGATCCATATTGAAATATCTTTGTGCTAAAAATGTTTCACACACTTTTTTTATTTGATGACTTTATTAGGCACAGCCAAAATTTCTAACAATAACATTTTTTTTTTAGCATTTGTTGATTGATATTGATCATAGTGCAAATAGAGGATCATGGACAAAATAGTTGGATGATCACCTGTTTATCTGAAATCTGAGGATCCATAGCATTTCCAGCTCTTTGCCTAAATATGGTTGGTGGCAGGAGACCTACATCAAGGTGTGCTGGTGCCATGTGCTTTGTTTGTTTGTTTGTTTGATCAAGCGCCATTAATTCCACAACATAGCATAGTATTGGGGCCAGTTCTAGTTCTGTGTTCTACTATAAATTCATGCAATTCTGATAGCTGGTATTCTGACCACCGCATGCGACCAAAAACATAGCTAAATGGAGGTGCCGATAGCGTAACGGATAGCACTCTGACCCGGTCAGCAAAGTCAAGCGATGGCGGTTTATACTTCACTGGGTGACCATTGGGGAGCGCCATGTCCCAATCTTCCAGCGTCGTGTCCTTGGGTAAGACATTTTACTCTGCTCACCTCTCTCAACTCAGGTGTAAATGAATACCGGCTGAGGGTGGTGAATGATCTTGTCAGAATGCTAGTGCTGAAGCGCCTAACAGGCAGCTCTCACTGTATACAAGCACATAGATCATGAGGAACTTCATGGATATGTGCCATATACATGCTTTCCTTTTTTTTCATTAATATTAAAGATGTAGGACTGGCTCTACTAACACCACTTTTCAAAGTACATACATGATCAAACAAACTAACATTCTTATTATTTGTATGTTATTCTTACTTTTTATCCTTTCTGAATTATTTTTCATCAACTTTATTAATGATTGTGCAAGAAAATGTTTAGAAGTTGAGAAATGAAAGGATGTGATGAATATTCATATTCAATATTTTTCTACCATTTGATTTTTATCAGAATAAATTCATGGCTCATTGATAAAAATGTCGCAATGTCATAATTGAAGTTTTGTTTCTGTCTTTTTTCCTTGTGTGAAAGGAAAGCATGTCTTTAACACTTAACTTTGGTACGTCAAGATTTAGCACTTTCGTAACATCTCATGGATGACTCAAGAAAAAAGGATATTTTTCTTAACGATGGTGGAACTGAAATTTTTTTGTTTACATCAAACAAGATGGCGAGGTTGGTGCGAAAATGTGTACATGAAACATAACAAGGTATGTGTCATGATATTTTGTTATTATTTTAATGAGTAACCAAGGTACGTCACCAAATTGTTTGATGTAAACAATACAATTTTTAGTACCATCTTTTTTGGTCATTGTCCTATCTGCTTACTCTATTATTTGTGGTTCACACAAATGTCCCGACTGGTCTCCATTCCAATGTGGTTTGAGCATAGAGCCACTGGTGCAATATGATGCGGTGTGAGACTTTTGTTACGTGTTAAAAGGGGAATGATCGCGAAAAGAATCATAATAATATTATTTTATCAACTATAAAGTTGTTCTTGATGCGAGTCAAGGCTAGTTCACTTTGGATACCAAATTGATTATGACTTTCAGTACATTGTCAATAGTAGTAGTTATGTTTTTTTTTTGACAAGCTGTCGTTACATCAAAGACACGGGAAGGCTGTCTACTTGTGTGTTGTTTTCTCTCGTTGTCGTGTGCGGACAATAATTGGCAGTTTTGTGCAAGGGAAAGTTAACTAAGAAACCCTTATATTATAGGGGAGATGTGGGTAATATGGGCCACTTAAAAAAAAAAAACCTCTATAACATTCTCAGTTTTGTTGGGAAAGTAATACAATTTCACACACGCACAGTCTATGGCCTAGTCAAGGGTAATATGGACCAGCAAGGAGGGTAATATGAACCAATTACTGGGCGGATGCAAGAATCCTCAACAGTTGTCTTCCTATTAGGCCCTCAAGAATATCGAAGAACCTGGTCACCGCACCTTTGTTAAAACCGCTTGCTCGAGCCAGTGAGGTGGATTCAAGCTGTCGCAAACAAAGCTCGGGTTCACTCTTCATAAAACTTTGGAACCAATCATCATTCCTAGCAGACTTGCTGTTGAGGGAAAACGTGTGGTTGATTTTTGTGAAACTCCACCAAAGACATTATATCAGTCCTTGTCACCCCCCCCCCCCCCCCCCCAAAAAAAAAAGAGAGAATAAGATTAAAAAAAAAACCCAAAGTATTTTCTAGTTTAAATGCAATGTTCTCTCAGCTCATTCTTGACGATGTGGGTTGGCAGGAGTAAGTTTGATGTCATCAAGGTGACGTTATAAATTGGTCTTCGGGCACTATTCTACCGTTTTAATGAAGCAGGGCGAATAAGAACAAATTTGCGTTACTCGACCTTTTTCACGAAATAGGCAGCATATTCTATTTCTGTGCAGCTTTGTTGAGGCCATAGTCTCCATTCCGGATGGCAGTCGCTCCAGTTCTTCTTGTGTCGACTGACAACTTAAAACTAACAAAGTGATAAAAGACAACATTAAAACGGGCAACGTTTAGTTTATTCCACTTGTATATCAACAGTAGGAAGTAATGATTTGGTCTTTCATGTAGTTCGTGACGTTTACTGCTGCCGCCGATTAGGCAAACATCATATTGTTATGGTGTTGGTGATAGGCAAAATTTGATAATTTCGGTGTTAGGAAATATTCTCTTGAGACAGGTTTATGCAAGGAAACAGTAATATGTAATTATTTATTTTGCCTTGTTCATTGTGATCTAAGCCTAAAACCATTGTTCTATTTAAAAAAAAGATAGTACAAGATCCATTTGAATGTATTAAAAACGGCCCAAAGTGTCAATTTCTCCCAGTTCGTATATAGCTGAGGCGTGACCACAAGGGCTACATTGATTTGTTTATTGGCCTTGTCAGTGTATTGCTCATGGCGTCAATAAAGAGCTGTGGACACAGTGGGCTGATCCACAGTAATTTCCAACTCTACATATTTCGAATACAATCCAGTTCCCTCTTTGATATTATGACCTTTATAATGTTGAAAAGGGCGTTTAAACTTCACACTTAAGAACTTTTCTTTACAATCCAGTCCGTATCACCGTTGGTCTACTTTCTTTAACAATTTGTAGACGTCCATTACTTTGTTGTTGTTGTTGAACCATTTCTTCCCAATAGAGAATCGCCCTTTGGGCGGATGACATGACTTTACTTTAGATAATAGAAAATACATGAAAAAGGGGAGGTATCCATTCATCTACTTCATGGAATATTTCGATTCAGATATATTATTATTACCTTAGAGGAATTGTGCTCTAGCAAATGGTGACGTATAGTATATATGATATATCTAGTGAACTATTTGTACCTTTGTATCTCATGTAAATGGAGGTCTGTGTCTTTCATCCCTATGCGAGTTCTCAATAAGGCTTCGACGTTATGATGGCTTTTCAATCGAAGAACAGTATGTGGGCTATAAAACATTGTCCACACACTGGCATTCGTTTGAGATCGCCACTGTTTTAGGCAAGAAGGGTGTCAAGTGGTCTCCGTTCCTCTCAGAAATCACGAGCTGTACGAATATGCCTGACCCATTATACACAACAATGGGTCATTTGCAGACACAAACATTTCGAGGAGTTGTGGTTGTAATTTGATATAACAGATCAAAGAGACATATTTCAAGCCTGCTGAGAATCTAGTCTGTACATGGACAAAAATTGCTTCAATGGGATGAAGAGTTGACAAGCCCACAAAATGTCTAAGATTTGATACCATAAGAGTTACGATGGAAATGAAGAGGTGACAAGCCCATATATAAATATTTTCTACCATAAGAGTTGTGTCTTCTTCATTATTGTTTATCTAGACCAAGAACATTACTATGCCTACAAACATACCGTTACTTACGTTTGATTGTTTCCCTATACAGTCAATTTCACCTCAAAGACAGGGGCACCGTTTCAAAGGCGAATCTTCGATGTCACTTGAATACTTCTTTTAAATCTCCAGGACATATCTAAAATAGCAAAAGGAATGATCTAAAAATTGCATTTGTCGTTTTTCAATAATAATTGTCTATAAAAACATCTGCAGCAAAATTACTCTGACAAACTTGGGCAGAGTACGTACACAATATTGCGGACATAATTATATCTGGAGCAGCCTGCGAAATACATACCAGCATTCAACCTCTGGGCATACGTAAGTAAGTGGCCGTGCTAGAAATGGTGGAGAGATATAAACGACTAGACTACAGCCATCCAATGAAGTCTTTAGTCGGCAATTGGGGAAACAATACAAGCAAACCCAATTTTACACTGGACAACAGAAGTAGATGAACAGCACAACCTCCGGCAAAGAACCCTTTGGACTGAAAACAATAGGAGAATAAAACATTGACCAATATCCCAGTGACTGGAACCATGTGTACTCTGACAGGCAGGTTATGGTACACGGATAGAACACACAGACAATTACCTCTATGAACTGTATAAACCACGTGGGACTTCTTGCTCAAATCATACATCAAATCAAATTAAAGGGGAGCAGGCACAAGTAGTCATAAATAGTATTGAATAAAGATGGAAAATGTGAAAGTGCTAAAAAAAAAAATAGTCATAGGATAGGGGAAAGAAAAGTGGTGTGTTGAACTTGGGGATCGAAAACACACCAGCCAACGACAACATTTCCTAGCCGGAGCCACGCATGGCTATTTTTCTGTCATTTTCACATTCTTCATCTTTACTTGATACTATTAAAATTTTCCTAAATTGTTAGATGATGATACTTGTTCAATTCTAACATCCAATCCATCATGCAGTACAGATCTGACATCTGGAGGACGACTAAAGCATTATAGAGGAAAGCACACTTCTTCCGAAGATTATACAACATCAAATGACCGGAAGAGATCAGCAACCAAAACATGCGTAAATGACTGACCAAGAGAATATTATGACTCAGATCCTGAGGAGAAAATGGGACAAATTGTTTATACACTGAGGTCGCCAGCCTCCGACACGACAAGACACGGTCTGACATGAAAAAAGGGCTGTGTATTAAAAAAAGGATGAAGATTGAAGTTTTACGCCCTTTTCAACACAGAAAGGGTTTATCAAAACGGTTCAACAGAACTTGAGAAGATTCCACGTGAATCTCCAGGGCAGAAACATAAAAGCTCTGAAAGGTCCAGTGAAAAAAAAAACCTGCGCAAGGCGGGACTCGAACCTGGACTTCCTCATACAGAGACACTTACTTAACCATTGCGCTAGGGGTGAGCCCAGAGAGGCAGATCGTACGACCTAACCTCTTCGCGAAACATACGTTATCACTTCAGCAATGTAAAACTAAATGTTCCTTTTCATCCATCGAAATAACCACATTTCAGACGAGAAGTAGGTACTTCTAAATGTCGTTGCAGACACCAGAGGATGTGAAACAAAGTGTGCCCCGAGAACTGTGGTAATCAAAGTAAC
>JARBEQ010245199.1:0-11632 GCA_030265355.1 Tritonia tetraquetra | reverse complement strand
AATTTTAAGTCTCTAGCTGTTTGTGCTCTCATCGGAAACGATTTCTTTCTTGAATAATTTTGATGTCCTATCCATAAATAAATATGATGAGGAATGAACCAAACCTTGTGCCTATTCTTTCAATTTCAATCATCCTCTTTCTGTTCCTAAAATAGCCTCCGTATTGAAGAGTAATGCTAAAAAATAATTGAATTATGAACAGGAACAAGAATGTGTCATCTAAAATCAATATTTTTTATTTTTAAAATTGTTCTTTTTCTGTTGACAGTTTGTCAATAAATTGCATTGCTATAACTGGAAAAAAACATCATGTTTTCCCTTTGATCTGTAACTTGTGCCAAGTATTCTTGTCACTATTGGAAAAAAAACATATCTTACTATAAATGTGTTTGGAAAAAAATAATTAAAAATGAATAAAGTGTAAACCATAACTTTCCCAGGTCATGACTTCTACAGGACAGGGTAATAACAATAACAAGAGATATGGCTAATCAGTTAACACAAACTATTGGAAAACACCAGTACCAAGATCAATGGGGTTAACAGCTTAGTTTGTGATCCTAGCAAAGTGTAGATCAATATTATTATACCAGTGAGTATTGTGGGCCTGATGAAGGAATGGGATGGGTGCTAAATTATTAAATCACTTCAACTTCTCCACAATTTTTTTTTTTAATTTTTTTTTACAAACAAGAAGGATAGTTGGTGTGTATAGATCCAATCCTTTGGGGGTTAAAATCTTTGGCTGTTTCACACGTAACCTTATATGGTTTTGCTCACACTGATGGGATTTTTAAAATCTGTGTGTGTGTGTGGTGCTGTTGTGCATATTATTGAGTGTGTGAATGTGTTATTTTTTTAATGCAATTTTGATTTTTAAGATACTATCATATTATGTGTAAGCCAACAGTAATATTTGTATCATTATATGATATGCTTTACTGACAGGAGAGAGTGTGGATTTGATGTTATGTTTCCTATAGAAATCTCATGGCCTGTCTTCTGTATTCCATTCCTCTTTTTTTGGGGTATTATTTCATAATTTGTTCACGTTATGAGAATTTGAAGAAATAAAATGACGTGAGATGGTTTGGTTGGAGGACACTGCTGATTGGTCTCATTCTATTCTTCTACTATTGTTTTGTGACTCTGTGGTCTTACCATTTCCCAGGATTATTATATGAATAAGATGTTGTCATTAGTGCTTCTTTTCTAACTGAGGTGTTATTATGGGGTGAAACAAATTTAGCCTGAAACAAATACATGAACCAGTGATTAGAAGAAATTGATAAATAAAAGATTCGACATCGACAGAATTAGCAGTGGGAACACTGAATAATATTTTTTAATTCCACACTTTAAAAACACTTTGATTTGTTTCAGATGATGTATTTGAAGACAGCCTTTGAATTTTATTGCTGAGTCATCCATGATGTCACTTTTTTCTTCTTTGTCTCTATTAGTGTTCTGTTTTCTGTAATCTTGTGATGATTTTACTTTGGTTTGGGTCGGCAGGCCTGTTTGGTCCCTAAATCATTATCTGTTGGTGGCGTGGCATTCCATTTTGTCCAATACCAAATTTTTTTTAGGAAATTATACAGAATATCTGTGTGTATTTCTTTTCTTTAATCAGAAATAGATTGACAAACGTATATTGACAAGATCTCTAATAATCTCATTTTGCACTCCCAGGCATCCCGTACCCAGACTGTGGTCAAGTTGACAGTGGTTCCCTGTCCCCCTGTGGTGGAGGTCCTCATCAAAAGGCCTGATGTCAAATACCAACTGGGATTCAGTGTACAAAATGGAGTGGTAAGCGTCTGAGTGACAATTATAACAGTACAGTATCGTGGTACAAAATATTGGAATGCTCTCAACTTTAAGGTCAAATAATGTTGTAGATACACATTGAGCTGATCACCTGCTTGGGCTTGTAACTCTTTGGATCCATAGCTTTTCCAGCTCTTATGTTTTGCCGCATGCAGGGTTTATGCACCATTTGTGACGGAATAGGGAGCTGGCCCCAACACTGCATTGCAGTATTAATGGGGCTTGATCAAACGAACAAACAAATAAATGTTGTAGATTTTTCCAATCCAGGATTGAACATGTCCTGCTGGACAGGATTAGCACATTTTTCCTGGAAATGACAGCAAATATTGAATCCTGAATTCCACAAACTGTGGGAAAAAGAGATATTGTTTTGTTTTGTCATCCATAGCGTATGTTACCGCTAAGCAATGTTGCTCCCAGCTCCATATTGCTGAACACAGGGCTGGATAAAACTTTGGATAGATAAGGCAAGCAGGTGAACAGCCCACTGGAAAAAAAGGGATATAATATTATGTCAAAAAACAAATTGCCCCAGTTGTTACTGTAGCTGAGGGGTGACCACAAAGACAACAGTTAAATTTGTTTATCGGTCTTATTTTATTTTTAATACGGAGGATGGATACAGTGGACTGATCACATGCTTATCAAATCCTTGATGAATGCATATCATCTCCAGTTCTATGTTCAGCTGCGCGTGGTGGTCGGGGAAACTTATAATATAATCACTTGTAGGTATCATATGCGCCATTTTGCGTTAGGACATGGAGCTGTGGAACCAACACTGCATGGTGGTATTTATGTATCTTATGTTTGATTTCAGATATGTAGCTTGTTACGTGGAGGTATAGCAGAAAGAGGGGGAGTCCGTGTTGGTCACCGTATCATTGAAATCAACAATCAAAGTGTGGTGGCTGTGCCACATGAGAAGATAGTTACCTTGTTGGCGAGTTCTGTGGGAGAGGTGAGTTTCGATGATGCTGTTAACATACTAACACATATGATAAAACACAGACATTTATGCCATCCATCTCTAGAATATGTTGGGTTGGTTTAAAGTGTGTTTGTTTAGTGTATGAGTATGAGAGAGATAGTACTAGTGTGCGATGAGGACTTTCAAGGTCAAATAAAAGAGTTTGAATTCAGGCCAGAAAATGTACTTGTTACCTATCCCTTGACTTCTTCCGATGTTGTTGGGGCACCTTTGAATATTCAGCTATCACATTCGTCTCTGTCCTCTACTGCTCTTTGGGATTCTGCAAAGCTCATCCCTGTCCATTCTCGGATGGTGTCCTCCCATCTCTTTGGCTGTCTTCCTCACTTACAACTTACAGCTTCCTTTGACTGTTCCTTGTCAGATGTTTTCGCAAGGCCCATTGAGCGGGAAACGTGACCATACCATTTCATCTTACTTTTTTCTCTTTTTTTTCGGCTTTGAGGAGATCGTCATGAGGTCCTATCACCTGCAGACTTCTGTGTTTCTCACATGCCTAAGAGCCTCCTATAGCACCTCATTTCGGTTACCAGGACTTGTCTTTGTAGCTTGGCTGTCAGAGTACAAGTTTCACAGGCATGTAGAAATACTGACAGGGCAAGAGACTGTAATTGGTGATTTTGGATGGCAGGCTGATGTTTTTGTCTCTCCAGATGGTTTGGGGTTTTGCTAAAACAGCTCTTGTCTGTGCAATCCTTGCCATAATCTCAGGCTTTGAGCCTAACTTCGTCTGATATAATTGAACCAAGGAAATGTACAATAAGGTGCGATAACAACTCAAAAGTTAAATAGTTATTGTGTTTTTGTCTATATATCGATGAATGAGCAACCTTTCTTAAATCTAAATGGAAGTTTTATAATTTGTGGAGGGTGAAGGGTTGTTGTGGAATGTGAAAATCATAGTTTTCATCCCTGAAATTAGTTTAGAGAAATGAAAAAAAGGAACGGAACGTTACAGTGGAACTTGGTTACAACAGGATTAATGGGACCTTGGCTGGCTTAAATTTAAATCCAGTTCCATGCGAGTCCCATTCTAAACAGCGGTAGGTATTTATTATACTTTGTATAGAGCAAAAATCAGGGATTTAAACATATCCCAGTGTAGGCAAGTTCCCATTGAATTCAAGTTCCACTTTATTTTTTTCTGTCTGAATGGCAAGAAGGTCCTTCTTTTGGACCCATAGCATAGTGTTCAGAACTCTCAAAGTCTGATCTTAACATTGGAAAGATTGACTTTATCATTTTTTTTTTCAGAAATGAGCCAATTTTTATATAAGCATAATGTCAACAACCATTAGCTGTGCTACGTTAGTATAAATATGCTTTATTGGAGAGGATGCGTTTAACTTCCCTCGCTAATTACTCTTGTTGTTGACTTGTGTTTGAAGATGTGATAATAATAATAATAATAATAATAATAAAGCATCTATATAGCGCCATATTCCATTTTGCAATGCTCAAAGGCGCTCTACAAAATAAAATAAATGATTGTCACACAGATTGACATTCATATTGCTGACAGCACTAAACATTTATATATTATATACAGAGCGGAAGAATTCTGATAGTGGAATGATTCAGTGCAAATTTTTATGATTAAAGTACATTTATTTTAATGTTTCAGATTCACATGAAGACTATGCCTACGTCTATATTCCGCCTGTTGACTGGCCAAGATGTCCCCCATTATTTGTAGCAATGTGTCAGTGGCATGGGAGTTTGGAGAGGACGATGAGACAATAGGATACATGAACCGTGGTTGGAGGGGAGTCTTGTTACTTTGCTGTATTGAATCACCTCTTTTGTAGAAGTGTGTGTGAGATGACAGGATTTGATTATTGATGTCAAGGTCTTCACACTCATAGTTTTGTTGCGTTGAGAGACCCTGTACTTTTTAATGTCAACGAATGGTGAATGAAGTATCAGAGTACTGGATTTGAAGATTCCTACTCGTTGCATTGCATTTGCCTCTGTGCCTTCCTCATGCAACACAGACCCATTTGGAGAGGAAATAGCTTTTATGTGAGCTATTACGAGTGGACAGAGTCATTCCCATTTTTACCATGAAGACAAAATGTGGTCGTAATTGTATCACAAGATCTGCTCTTAAGACCGAGGACATGTTACCAGTTTTATGAGATTGTCAAACTCTATTATTGTCTTTACCTTATTATCATGATTAATAGGGGTTTTTTTTGTCTTATAATAAATTATAATGAATATCTTGTTTGATGCATTGTACTTCAATTTAGCCTGGCTCTTAAAGAGCTTGATTCTGTCTTTCCATTGTGTATCACATTCTGTAGACTTGCCACTGACCCATTCCCTTCACAATATATCTTGTGTGTCTTTCCATAAAGTGATAGGATTGATTCCTTTGTATTGTGTTTTCTTTTACTAATGAGTGTGAGCGAAAGGCGCAATGCACATTCTTGTAGTTAAGAAATCATATCATTTAGAGCAAAAATTGCCAAACACGCTTCATCGCGTGACAGTCTGTTGAGGGAAAGTTTTTATGCTGGCTGTGAATGTGTAGTATCATATGTGAGAGGAAGGAAGAGTGATGATAATGTGTGACAACTCATAATGTGAATTTTATAACATAATATTTTCCTTTAGCAACGCCTCTAGTGTGAAATAACTGTTGTCATCTGCATTGTTGTGATGGGCATTCTGTTGTCAAATTATGGCTGGATGTAGGAAGGGAATGAGATAATGTATGGCATACGTGAACCACATGATTAAGACATCAATTTGGTCTTATAAGAATACCACAATTTTTAGCGAGAGTTCCTTTTAACTCCTTTTTTTAAAAAGAAATACAACACAGATTTTGTTTTTGAATTAGTCCCGATTTTTTATGTCAGTTTATTCTCAATTGATCGTATCTGTTGTTCCAAACTTTGTACAGAAAATATAATTGTAAATATTATTGTGCATTTTGACTGTTGTTTATGTGTCTTTATGATGTACCGTATGTTATGGCATTTAGGTTATGGCATTTCAAATTGTCTGGAGGGAGCTTTTAGGTTATGGTATAAAGTAAGGGAGAGAAATGAAATTCAAGCTGGCAGATGCATTCGTTGATTTTTCCATTCTATCACACGTACATTTGAATCATTGCCATACTATGATGTGGACAAATTTATGAACAGGTAATCATTAAATTTATACTCTCATAATAATATGTGTGATTGCAAACTCTCTTTCTGTATTGAAAGAAACATATTCTCATAGACGTCCCAACGGTGCCCCACCGATCACTAGTTTCTCAAGGTTTTATATTCATCTGGTCATTTTGGTTCAATTTGGAATACTTGATTTATGGTTCTAAGTCAGTCTTAGTTGGTTTTTATATGTTGTTGATTGATAATAGTAAGTTCTCATTGCATGTATCTAATGTCACCTACTGAAGGAAAAGACAAGATTTAAAATCCAGACTTGTGTAGCGTGATTACAATGTATTTATGTTCATATCTTTGGTTTTCTCTGTATACAAATATTTATCTGATGATTTTTGAAAATCTCATGTAAAAATCACCATGCTCATGATTTTGTTTGCCAAAATTGGCAAGTCCATATACACATTGTGGATGGTAGGAGGGTGCATCTGATAAATTCTCCTGTGTCTCATTCCATCGTCTCAGCCTGTCATCCAACAAATTCTGTGGCCAGAAGATGTGTTAGTGAAATAAAATACACAACTGCATCCAAATATATTTTGAAGTATATGTCAAATATAGTAACCTGCCGTGTATATGTGTAAAATACTTATTAATGATTATTACAGGTCTCTGTGTGCTTGGTGTTTAAACTAATGAGAAACATGATGCATGGGTTAAGGGAAATTGCTTAAAGTCAATGACCATATTCTAACTTCATGATAGACATTTGCAATGTTTTTATTCTACTATTCATTCATTTTAGTGTATAAAATGACTCTTGCATTTTTAAGAAATAGATGGCATTAACAACGCATAATTTTTGGAGGTGTCTTTGTATTGGGAAAGACAATCAAGTAATGTTTAAATGTAGTTAATGGAAAACATACTTAAAGATTAAAATTTAATTGAAATTTTAACAACAATACGAGACTTTTTAAAATATTTGTGTTACAGCAGTGGTGTCATTCAAGTCCTAAATGATAAACAAACCGCCACATATAATCAATTTATTTTGATTTTAAATCATAAGTGTTTGAGTGTGTTTGTTCTATATAATGTGCAATACCCTCCGTTTCATAATGACTTTGTACAAAATATTTAAATGTTGATTGTGTAAAATTGCTTTCTGCCTATATCTTCCAAAGTAACATATGATAAACAGGTAGATATATCATCTTGTGTTATAACAGCTTGAATATTATCTCTTTTATGGTATGCATGGTCGTCTTGGTTTATATATATATGTATTGCGATTTGTACCTCTAGAGTGGTGCTCTATAAACAATGTTACAAATGTTCTTGTAATGTTGTACATGAGATGTTAATGAGCTAATAACTTTGACATGTTCCTATGTCATCCTTGGATGTTATGGTTTTGGATTTGTTTTTTTTGTTTTGTTGAAAAGTGGATTAACATTGGAATCAAGCTTCATTTTCCTCTCACTTCAATATCAAACTTTGCTTCAGTCATTTAGAATACACTCTCTAGCACGGATATAGCAAACACGCATGTAACGAAACTAACATTATAGCAAACAGAATTTTTGGTCAGGATTTTTTTTTTTATTAACATTGACTTGATGATATGGCGACATGGCAAAATATATTGTGCTGTCCCTGAAATTTATTTTTCTCCGTGCTAGAGTGCATTTCTAGCATTTGGGGTCATTAATGCGATAAATAGAATTTCAAAATAGCCCTGATTGACCTTGTAAATATCATTGTCAGACGATTTCCCCAACTAAACTTTCGTTAATACTTATAATATTCCATCATTACCAATGTAGATTATGCCAGTGAGGAATGTGTGAAAAAGTTGAACCTGTCTGTTAAGAAAAATGTTAAAACTATTTTCATGACAAATGGTTGTGAAACAAAAGGAAGTGGATTCAAGCGACTTTGAATTGAACCATTTATTGTATAGGGGAGTGAAAAGCTTGTTTTAATTAGTACTAGAGATTCAATGATGCCAACCCCTTGTGCTGATTTACTGTTTAGATTTCATAGCCATTGATAAGCCCACCTATCAAATGTGTATCATCAAGTCTGAAAGGGATTCTTGAGTTTATGAAAATGTCTGTTGTAAATTGAATAGAGAAATCAATCAGGTCTAGTCCTCATGCTAAGGAATCATAGATAATTCTATATTTCCCAGATTTGTATAGTTGTTGTTTTTTGGATAGAATGTCATTATATTGTATTTGTGCTGATTTGTCCAATTTGTATGAATATTTTGTTGTTCCAAGTAGAATAGGTTGCATGGTTTTATCAGGCTAGTCAATGGAATTAAGAGAGGGATTGAATGTTTGGTCATGTAGGTTCGTCATTTGTGATGATTACTGTGCAATATTAAGTGTTTGTTGTATCACACATTTCTGCTATTTTGTAACATAGGACATTCCAGGTTTTAGTCATCCAACAGATGAGAGTAGAAAAAATAATACAAACCACAAATGATGGAAGATGTCATTTGGTTCATTTTCTTTTGCAGCTTTGATCCATTACACCAGGCGTGTCAAACTGAGGGTCCGACAAGGGCTACATCGGTCACATCGAGGGCCACATGTGTTGTCATGAGGGCCGCACATGACAAGTAATTGCGAACATTACAACTAATTTGTGCGGGCCGCATGTATGCTTGTAAATAGAATTTAGAGGCTGAATGTTTGACATGCCTGCTTTACATAATGCTTCTCTCAATCATTGTACGCTTTTCCCTTATGACATTCTGTAACGCATACAACAAAACTTGTCAGATGACGACGACAACAACAAAAATGGCAGAGAGCAAGTACTTTGTGTCCTCTTGTAATTCCAATAAATAGAATTTACTGAACTGTATTCCTAACCTTGAGTGGATTCATGCCTTCATGTGATACGACATCATTGATCATTGTGTACTACATGTATTTGAAATGCACATTGCATATTTTATCATCCTTTCTAAGTGTAAACATGATTTAACAATCTATTGTCACAAGCTGGATGTCAACATTTGCCACACAAAATCGTGTTGCCTCGACATGACATCCTAATTACAATGAAAGAAAATGAGGCACATCATCAGTCACGTCTTTTTTTTGTGTTGTGAAGAATTTTTTTAATGTTTGGAATGTTTGAACTTTGTACTGTGTACTGAGTTTTGGGCCACATTTCCAATAAACCATTTACTGGGATCTCCCAATTTGAAAAAAACAAACATTGACTTTATTTTTGTTTGGTTTACTTATTTTCATTCTCTCTTGTTATGAGAAACAGAACTGTATGAAAGTTATTTCTTTCTTATCCAGTTCGCTGTTACCATTACAGTGTAGGGCCCGCTCTTTTAGGCGGATTTACTCTGGATCAAGATATTAGGCCAAGCAGGTGATCAGCCCACTGTGACCTTTTTGTGGTAGGAATTGATTTTGACCGGACAGCCTACTCTTCTCAATTTCCAACTGCCAACAAGGGTTTTCTAACGTGCACAGAGGACCTCCAAATTTATCGTCCGTCTTTTATAGGCATAGGATCTTGATCCCACCTACCTTCATATTCATAGGATCAGGGGAGTGGTAAATTGGTTTATACCAAGTTTTATGAAGAAAAACAACAGTTGTCGCTGCTGGGATTCGAAACGGTATACCTTTCACTTCAAAGGCCAGAACCAGGTCAGCCCCTTGTCTTTATAGACACAAAGGTGGATATACTCTGGGTGAAAAATCCTCAAGGCAAGCATCTGACCATCCATTGCATAATTAACAAGGTTGTGTAGATTTGACGTTGAATTTTACTGAGACAGTGGCCACAATTTTGACTTTCACCTTCCATGGGATCTTAAAATGCCTAGACACAGGACCTGTATTTTGCCACATCTGGCAAGGCTAATCTAATGATAAGTAAAATGTAAAAGAATGGCTTTCTACTTCCAATGTGTTTTACTCGATCATACGAACATACAGCAAATTTCTGATCAGTTTCAATTAATTGTATTTATAAATCACAGAATTTTGTCATTATTGCTTGAAGTTGAAAGCTCAGGGGGTCCATCTCATTTCTCTAGGGAGCGGCCCTAGCTCAGTGGTCAAATGAGGCACATCATCAGTCACGTCTTTTTTTGTGCTGTGAAGAATTTTTTAAATGTTTCTTTGGATGCGGAGGACAGAGTCCACTTTGCTTGGGTATTTTTGTCTGGTCCTTTCAGTTTTCATGGCTCTGCCCTGGAGATTCACATAAGAACTGCCTTTGATATGACCTTTATGTGTTGAAAAGGGTGTAAAACTTCAAACATCAGAACTTTTGTAAATTGTTCCCAACAGGATTATTTTTCAAAGGGACGCAACTATTTTTATCTCAATTTTTTTTCACATGAGTTGAATTTTTAGTTATGTCCCTTATGGGTCCCACGTAAACAAAACATTGTAAAGCATATAGAGCATGAGGAACTTCATGGACATACACTACATAAGTGTTCTCTTTACTCCAACGATTATAATCCTTGTTTAGTCGACATGATAGACAAAACGTGATGGTTTGTAGGAACATGAATGTGAAACAGTTAAAACAGGCCCTGATATAACATATATATTGAAAATACATGTATTTCGATGGAGCGCGACTTACTAGTATAAAGAGAGAAATGAGTTTTGATAGAGCATCTTGAAAAAAATGCATTTCGTTCGAACATGCCCACAACGAATGCGTTTTGTGAATTAATATATTCAAATTTATTCCAAAACTACAGTGATCGAGAAGAAGATTCCAAAACTACACAGAATTTTAGAATTGTAGATACTTTGTCACAAGTTGAGGATGGATTTTTTTTAATGGAATATCAAATCTTTTGAAAATTGCTCCAAAGTGAAAAAAATGTGTTTTGATAGAGCATGGCAGGATAGAGCATGAAGAACTTCCTGGACATACACTATACTGTTAAAAATATTACTTACCTATTATTATTATGTATGATATTATCTAGTTTCATATGCCATTCTGTACGTTTGTACTCCAAATAAAAAAATGAATTCTGTGGAAAGAACTTCCTAATTTGGGATGAAATAAAAGTACTATTACTATTATTGATATTATTATTATTATTACACAAGGGGGTCACAGTGGCGCAGAGGTACGGTTCTCACCTCTGAAGCGAAAGGTACCGGGTCCGAATCCCGCCAGCGACACAGTCGGGTATTTTTCTCCTTGAAACTCGGTGAAAACTATATGCCACTCCCATGATCCTATTCAGGTAGGTGGGATCAAAGGACCTAGTCCTATCGGAGATGGACAATAAACTTGGAGGTCCTGTGTGCACGTTGCGCACCTTAAAAAACCTGTGGCAGTTGAAAATCGATAAGAGTAGGCCGCAAGGCAAAATTAATTCCTACCACAAAAGTCACAATGGGTTGATCACCTGCTTAGCTTAATATCTTGATCCACAGAAATCCAGCCTCAAAGTGCTGGCCCTACACTGTAGTGGTAAAAGGCAATTGGACAAGAAAGATTATTACACAAGCACTCTCTTCACTCTACATAATCCCCGATCATTGATCAATAAGGTTATGTAATATCAGGTCTATGGCCACTTCATTGCTTGTTTGTTTGTTTGTTTGTTGCTGTTTTAGGGCTCTATCGACACAGAAAGGTCATTTCAGCGCCCGCCATACGG
>JARBEQ010245188.1:0-11632 GCA_030265355.1 Tritonia tetraquetra | reverse complement strand
GTTGAGTCTTGTCATAGAAGGTTGAGTCTTGTTATAGAAGGTTGAGTCTTGTCATGGAAGGTTGAGTCTTGTCATAGAAGGTTGAGTCTTGTCATAGAAGGTTGAGTCTTGTCATAGAAGGTTGAGTCTTGAAGGTGACGTTATTATATATTTTTTATTTGCAGTGTTAATCTCATCTGGCATCAATGCAAGTTCCATGGCTGGAGGCAAGAAACCACCTATTATCATTGTCAGCAATAAGAAAGGTGTACCGTTGAGTATGACCCGGGGTGGAAGTATCATCCGCACTCTGCCGTATGGAAGTGCAGATCTTCTCAGCTCTCTACGAACCAATCTAATTAAAGCAAAATCAGGTTAGTGCATTGGAGTTTCTGTTGTTTGTTTTTTTTTGGGGGGGGGGGGGGCTGAATGCCACCCATGGACCGCGCATCTTTCCTAGTGGTCTATGGGTGGCATCTAGTTACCTTTGATTTGTTTGAAGCCATGTGGCGGGCGCTGAAATGACCTACCTGTGTCGATAGAGCCCTTAGACAGTAACAAACAAACAAATCTCTTCTCAAATGATTTCTTGCTATGTCACCCCACTTTGGACATCTATTACAAAGGGGTTGTATAACCATGTCTCACAATTTTTACCCACTTGTTCTCTATTGATATTGTTTTTCTGGAGTCTTCCCCTGTTTTTTTATTTGGTTAGGGTTGGCAGGCCAGCTATTAAATCAAGTCCCATTTCATGTAGTCCAATAGGACTCAGGAAATGAAATTTATCAAGTAGTTAAACATTTTCTTTCTCTCTTTCCCAAGCAGAGTTGATATTTAGACCCAGCTCTTTTTCTTGTCATTTACTTTAGAGATGAATATGAATGATTTTGTGACTCATTTCAAAGGAAGACAGAAAATGAATGACAGTTTCACTATATTTTCATATTGTTGCAGGTACTACCAGTGAATCAACCAGTACCACAAGCTCCACTTCCACCAAACCATCTGCCTCAGAGAAGAAGGGGTCCACCTTGGCTGAGCTCATTGCTGAGGACGATGAAGACAAAAAGAAAGAGTCCAATGGGGAGGGCACAGAAAAGAAAACTTGTGATGGCTCTACTCAGTCCAATCCTCCTCCTAAAATGCCAGTCATTGTTCTGCCCTCATTGGCCGTCCGTACCCCACGACCCCCATCCAAACAACCACCTCAATCCTCGTCAAACATCATTCGATCTGGCAGCACAGTGGTCATTATGCCGACAAAGCCAGTGATATCCATGGGTACCCGACGACCTGCCAAAAACCCCAAGAAGAAAACTAAGGTGAAAGATGGGTTAGGACCGGATTCAAATAGTGAGAACCCTGGCAAGAAGAAAGGAACCACATTCAGTTTACTGACACCAAACTCTGCTGAGATAACTGGTGCTTCCACTAGTGGCAATAATCCAGAGAGAACAATGAGCAGTGCCGGTAGTCAAATGGATGGAAGCACACAGAGTGAGGAAAATTCCAAGAGTAAGTTCTTCTTACCAGGTAGTTTTCAGGCTGCTGAAAATGTTTGGACATTTTGAAATATTTTACTTACTCATTATTTATTTTAAAAGTTAGATTGACTAAATTTGGATTGACTATTGAAGCTTTCTTATACAGAAAGTTGAGACTTCTGTATATAAATGTTTTGTCAGGATTATTGTGTTCATTATGGTATTTGTCGCCTGTCGGGGAGATAAGCTTCAGGATAAGAACGATCAATTGAACTCCTGTTTCTTTTTAACCAGTTGCTGATTGTTTTAAGTTTATAATGATGTTTAGAAATGATTTGTCAGATATTCGAACTGTGAGAAGTCATAGGCTTATGTTTTCTCGATTGAATTACAGTGGAGATTTGCAATGCAGCATAATCCGGGTGCCTCTAAACATTTAAGGGAATCATTTCTTATTGTGTGACAGATTAGTGCTGGGATCACTGTGAATTTATTATATACTGCGCATTATTTATGATGTGACTTTTTTCCCTATGAATGTTAGATGTGATCCTCCATCACTGGGGGTTACTACACAACGAAGAAGAAGAAGCAGCCTATGTTGAAAAGGGTTTAGTTTAACATGCCTTTTGATTTGAATCTTTATTAAGCTTTTATTTCTCTTCCTTTGATAGATATGACAAGAACAACAACCCAATCTCACAATGCAGACATGGGAAAACACCTACCAGGAGGTTCAAATGCAGACATGGGAAAACAACTATCAGGAGGTCCAAATGCAGACATGGGAAAACACCTACCAGGAGGTCCAATGGTGAAGCAGAATGCTCAGAGCAACTCTCAGCCCCAATCTGATCACCAGAATACTGGCGGTTTTCCAGATCTCAACAGTATGTGGCATGCCAACTTTGGTCCTGGACAACAACAACCACCAGCACCGATGCCCCCTGGTTCCATGATGAATCCAAGTGTAGGAGATAGTAACAGTAGTGTGACTGGAGCAAGTGGTAATGGTGTTTTTACCAGTGGAAACAGTGGAATGAGGATGGATCAATCTGGTAGCACAATGACATCTGGAGATGCAGCTAACACTAGCCAGCCTACCCCCTCCATCAATCAAAATGCTCTACAGCGCACAAATAACATGAATGCTGGGAACTACCCTGGTGGTTTTAACAATCCAGGTTTCAGTAATAACGGTAATAATACCAATATTGCTCCTAACAACAACAGTAATGCTAATGGTCCTGGCATGTCCAACCCATTTCCACAAGCCAGTAGTAGCATGTATGGAATGGGTAGTGTGGTCCAAGGTAACCCTATGCCTGCTCCATACATGCCACCACTCCCTAACTTCATGCAACCGTTCAATCACAGCATGGCCCCAGCCTCCCACATGCCCATTCACCCAGCCCAAACCAGCAACAATCCCATGATGTTTGGAACCAATCAAAACCCAAACTCTAGCTCGTTCAACCCTCCGCCCTATGGAATGAACGACCAACAGAATAATACAAACAGCTCTTCTGCACCTCAATATCCAAACACAGGACCTCCAGCAAACTCCAATACTTTCCAAGGACCAGGAGCAGTAAATCAACCGTCCTTTGGATTCCCCCCGGTCTCCATGAATTATGGAGCTGCATCAAACAACTCTTCTCCGTTCATGTCTCAGCAGCCAATGGGAGACCAGCAGGGTTTCACTGGGTCTACCTCAAACCCCACTAATCAAACCACTCCCTTTAACTCTCAGCCCACCCATCCACATTCAGGATTTGAAAATAATGCTATGAACAACCAGTTTCCGTCTCAACATAACCCACCACCACAACAACAATCTCAGCTTCAGCAGTCACAGCAACCACCATCAAGACCAACGTCTACGTCGTCTTCAAACACACCAACCCTATCGATACCCACATATCCTGAGTCGTCCTCCGGGAGACAGGACACCAGCAAACGAGACAGTAGCCCGTATTCTCTCACCCTTCTAGGATCTGACTCATCTAGCCATGCCACAGAATCACCAGCCAACAAATCAAAACGCAACAAAAGCTCTTCCAAATCCTCTAAACATGACAACCCTTCTACCTCTTCGACCACCAACAGAGACAACAGCCCCAACAAAACTCTCAAGCACAGCAGCACCTCGTTAACCATTCCCAACCCATCGTCTAGTCCTCTAAACCGTGTAAATTCCTCCTTATCATCCTTTGATAAACCGTTGACCAACAGTCTGGCCAATATATCAGATTTCCCTGGTGTAGGAAGTGGATTTTCTCATCATCATTCAGGCTCTGATCCGCTTAGAGCAAATGGCAGTACCTCCATCAGTAATAGTCTTAACATTCCCTCTCTGACCAACCCTCTCAGCAACTTGCCAGCGTTTCGACCTCTTAGTTCTAGTCCGATGAGTGAACCCATCAGCACAGCACCGTCTCAGTTTCCAAGTGATTCCAGTTTAGGGGGAAGTGCTTTCCGAGCTCACCCTGGATCCTCCATAGCCAATTCTCACCTGTTCCGACTTGATGGAGCTGGTGGTATAAGCGGGATGGGAGCCACACCGCCTAGTCTTAACTACAATTCTGGGATGAGTGCATTTTCAAGCCCTGGTGGTGGTGTAGGAGGTGCATACGGAGCCCACAATGCATTTGGTGCATACGGCTCGGGTTACGGGAATCCTGGAGCCCTTCCTTTCACCTCGTCGTCAATGATGGCACCCCAACCCATGATGGGATATCCTCAACCAGGTCTAGGCTACCCCAGTATGTCATCCCTCATGATGGGCGCCCCCAATCCTGCTGCTCCTTCAGCCATGAGTGGCTCCATGTGGCCAATGATGCCCCCGTCTATGATGGGTGGGGCTTACGGCTATCCTCCACCCCATCCCCATCCCTCTGGCATGGGCTTCTCTACTCATGGACTCGATGGACAAGGCTTTGGCAATTAGCTGTTGTGTGCTCGTCAAAATATCAAGATTCCAAAGAAAGGTTTGAAACAAAAAACCTCACAATTCTTTTCTATTATGTTCCTCTGCTTTTAAAAAAAACATTTTTTTTTACTTATTACTTGCCAAAAAGACAATTTTGAATAATCCTATGATAATCTAATTCAGTATTTCTTGCTGGTGTCATGTTTTTATTCATGAATATGGATATTTTCTATTGTTGTGTTGTGACAATTTGTATGTTTTCTTTTATTGACTATGATTGATTGTTGGTTATGTCATGTCTCATCAAATATTGGTCTTCTTCATCTTGCTCAAAAGAAATCTGGACCTTGGATGAAAGTTTGCCAGAAATTTGCAGTGCATACCAGTGTCTTGCTGGAAAATGTTAGTCCTGCTGGCTAGATTCGTGCTGATATTTTCAAGAACTGACAAGATATCCAGTGGGAGCTGTTGAGTCTTGCGTTTTCGGGGGGTTGGCTACCCATACTTCGCAGTTTTTTTCTACTGTTGAACTTTCAATCATAGATTTCAAACATAGATTGGGACAACACTTTGTCCCAACAGCCATAAGGTTACGTCCTTAATTTTCATTTTCTTAGAAAGGAGAGTCGTGTAGCCCACATCAAGAAAGAGGCTTAACCCTTGGTTTTTGGTTTATTTGTTTTTAGTAGATATTGTCATTGATCTATTAATAGAAGAATTCATATCATTAACATATTGGGACAATTATGTTTGTTATGCATTTGGGTGGAGATGATTTTAGTATGATCATCATGTTTTTGTCAAACAAAGTCACAATTTTAAATGTGTACCTTTTATCATTCTATTATATCAAATAGAGTTTATAGTATTGGTGCTGTGATAGATGGTGTTTTAGGTCAAAGTTGAAGATATTTATGTAAATAGTAACACACAAAGAATAAAATCTTTGTGGCTGAAAATACAACTTTCTTATCATGGTCCTCAAAGCTCATTTTATGCATCTAAAAATAACTATTAGATAATTCCTTTTTAACTGTGGTCAAGAAGGGGAAGAAGACTTATTGTGGTTAACGTCTCGTAATAATCTTAATTAAAGTAAAAGATGTACTACACTCCTGTTATATTTTTTGAAAATTCTCGATGTGGTTTCACTACATAGCATATGAAGGATTAATGGAGGCTTTATTTATTACAGTACAGAGTTCTTATTTCAATGTCCAGGGTTGTCGTCGTATGAGCCATCCATTCACAAATTTAAATTGATTTGGGAAAAAATGTTCATTGTAAAATATGGAGGTGTGATCCAGTTTTGTTACTGAAGAGTTAATATTAATAACCTAAAATTCTACCTTTTCTCTCATTTGCAACCACTCACTTTGTTGTACACCTGCTCCATGCCACCTTTAACATTTTGGTTGCCAAGCCTTCTTTCTGTTTTTTACCGTTGTTTGCCAGCCATTTTGTCAAGAAATTAGGAAAATCGTCTATTGATGGAAAAAAACGCGATAATTCGAAAGGTCGTATAATTTGATATTTGCTGGTTTATTAGCGTCGTTGGCAACCAAACTGATAATGGACTAAGTCAACTTTGAAGGAAAGCTTTACTCCTTTCTATCGTTATTTAGAATTTAGATCATGATGAATATAAGCTTTCTAAACAATCAAACTTATCAAGTTGTCCACATATTTTGACTAGAAGACGTTTTGTATAAGGACAAAATGTAAAGCAAGTTGCTATTTTATCAATGTAGTTATACAATGCTATTAATTCTTTGTTTCATCCTCGGTGCTTAAGCGTTATCCAATTATTACTTGTTTGTTTTATTTTTCATAACTGAAATTGATTGGTGCTTGTACTTGTACTTGTAGTAATCTTTGGTGTGGTGTGGTGTGGTGTTTGCTGCTGTATGCCGATAATGAATATCTGGCCATTGTACTCATCCTTGTCATCCTTTGAAAGACTTTTCTGTGTATAGGCAGCCCACTATTACTATCATCATCAAGCCTTGTTGGTCTCTAATGGCAAATTCTATTTTGGAATAAACAACTCATAAAGCTTTCTTTTGGTCTTCAACATCTACAGGGTTTTTTGTCTGTCAGGAGCCTTCTTTCTTACAAATTCTTTGCCAGCCTGCTTTATACTTAGTTAGTGTTCCTATTTTGAGAAAAATAAGTTTGTTTATCATTTTTTTTTCTTGTATGAAGAGGATGAGATTGGATGTGAATGTCCATTGACCAACATACTGTAAGACTCTTTGAACAGAGCAGATCAATGCAATATGTAGGTCCATCTACCATTGTGTATTGCAACACTGACTAGTGGATAAAAACTAAACATGTAGAATTAGGCATGTCTTTTGATTTGCAGCATACTGGGTGTGCATGTGTCTGTGTGTGTGTGTGTGTGTGTGTTTGGCCTAAACATCTAGGTTATTGATTGGGAGTGTAATGAACACCTTATCACCAGATTTTGCTGCAATATCTATCATAAGCAACATAAAAGGTTGCCCTATGTCATCTGTGACTGAATGAGATCCAACTTTTTACAAATATTCTCAATTTATTTCCCACTCCCATTGTTGGAAATAATCTAATTTGTGGAATCCTATTACTGCAATTGATTTAAGTAATCTCTCTGTCTGAATTATGGCCCTTTCCGTAACTGTTTTTCAGTCATTTTCTACTTCCATTGTTGAAACACAACATATCATATTTTACATACAATAACCATTTGTATAAATCCTTAGTTAGATGAAATGATAAGTACTTAAAATTTTGGAAGAAATTTTCCAGTTGATAACTGTTATGTTATAATGTAATATAATTTGTGGAGTTTTGTTGGAGTTTGTTTTTAGAATATATTATTTCTACTGTCCTTTCGTTCTACCCCTAGAATGAATAACCATTTGTTTGTTTGTACATGACCAAAGGGAAAATCTTTTTTCTCGGAAATTGACCAAGTGACATTTTTTCTTCTATGAATGCATATTGTTAAGAACATTGTCATTTTAGATATTTGTATATTTTTGTGAGTCAATGTGAATCATAATTGAAATGAGCCTCAGCTGTAAAGCATCCATGATCTTTAATTTGAATTGTATATATTTTAAAAAAAATTCCTTATATGAGTTAGTGAAAATTATTTGGATACCAATCCAGACCTGCCATGCCATGTTCACCACATTTGATTTTGGCTTATTAACCTTTTCATATCACACCATGCACCGGCCAACATTTCCCAACGCACACTATAGTTTTCTGTAGAAATTCCCTAAAGCCAGGCCATTTAGACTATTTAAAAAAAATTGTGTAACATTTTTTAGATGTGCCAGAATCATGGAAATAAGCGTACTGAAGCACAATTTTATGTTGAATACAGAGAAACAAATGGCATGTTTCTGTGATGGGTGATGAGTGATTGTAAATTGAAAAACATGCCCAGAAGTCTGGAAGGCGCCATGTTGATCAACAAACAACTCAACAAGAAGCAAAGTTTGAAGTCGATGTTTGAAAAAATTGCAAAAACTGATCATTTATTTTAAAAATCATTTGAAAATGCCTTTTGTGGACTAAGAAAGGTTATTTTTGTGTTTTACAATTTCAAAAGTTTTATTTCACGGTAATAAGACATCTAAAAATACAAACTAAACTGGGTGATGCTAGTATTGAGGGGCATTGGTGATAACAGTTGTAGCCCTCTACTTAATAGTTACGTGAACTGACACGGTTGGTTGTGTGAGGCGCTGTGTAACATGGGAGCAGTGTGATGGGAAAAGGTAAAATGGTCTATCCATGGAATATTGCTGTATTTATACAATCAATTATGGGTTTTTCTCTATTATGTTAATGTCTCGTTTTTCTGCATTAGTCTCTTCCTACAATGACAATTAATTAAACTACAGTCGATACCGGTTTATCGCAATTGTTGCTTAATCGCAACTTTTCCTAAGAAATGGAATGAATTAATTCTATATAAAAGTCAATGGTTAATCGCAACTTTGGATAATCGCAACAATTTTTCCTCTCCCGTCGAGTTTCAATTAACCGGAGTCAACTGTAGTATAGGGGTGAACAAACTCTGTAACAACTCAAAAGGAATCTTTGATAATATTCTACGCTCTCTTCATTTTGATGTTGGATAAATATTTAAATAAAATCACTCCATCTACATAATTGAAGAAATGAAAACATTGAGTTGATATTAGAACTGTCTGTCATGATGTGGTAAACCAGGATAGCAAAGCTGCCAAGGGTTGTGTGTTAATTTCTCTAACATTTATAAGAATTTCAATCAATTGCATCTTGCTGTCTTCGAAGGTCTGTACAGTTCTGTAAACTTAATGCATCTCAAAAATAATTATGTTCTGTAGTCAAGGCAAGTGACTTTTGCCCTCTGTTAGTATATAATATGATATGTGTATATATATATAATTTGTTATGATGAGATGTGGTTGAATGTATCATTCTCTAGTCATCAGATTGCTATTTGTAAAGGGTTACCGTGTACTTTTTATTGTTGACACTTGTTATAGTTTATGACCTGGGCTATCAAAATGCTTGACCGACGACCATTTGGAAACTCTCATACATTATATTGTTACTTTTATCCCTACAAATGAATTATGGGAGTACTGCAGTCACTTTGTTGCAATGAAGATTACAATCATGAACACTTTCATCGTCATGCTCGTTATCATTGTTATATTCATCTTCATCTTCATAAGAAACAGGACGGAAGAAATGATTGCCACTGTAATTGTTTTTATTTAAACCTGATTTTGTTCTGGGTTTTTTTGTTTTTTATTCCACAAGAATGTTAATGTACCCACTGATGGGCAATCTCAAATCAAAATCTTCCATATGCATTCATCAATTCATAATGAATTTATGTAACAGTAAGTACTACCATCCATGTAACAGTAAGTACTACCATCCATGTAACCATTCATGTAACAGTAAGTACTACCATCCATGTAACCATTCATCATTTTTGTGTTGTTTCCCTCTTCTTTCTCTTTGTTTCTCTTTTTTTCTTGAGTGTTTTTATTGCTCTGCTGACCCTGTCGATTCCTGTTGGAATCAGTTCTATTGGAGATGGACTATAAATTGGAGCTCCCGTCTTTGATATGACCTATAATAATAATATAATAATATTTTTTATTCATTCAAATTTAGGAAATTCATTTTACAGACATGCTTTTTAAAATTTAGAAATACAGAATGGCATATGAAACTAGATAATATTATACACAATAGATGATATCATACTCAATAGATAATATTATAAACAATGTGACAATATTGATAGTAACTTCATTCACAACAGTTTACAAATTAATTTATATAAGATAATGAGTTACCAAAGGTGTGAAACTAACAACGTACACATTTTATTCTTAAAATCTTTCCTGTAAATTAATGAAAATATCATGATTTTGAGATAACAATAGAACTGGCAAACACTCACAACTCTTTTCAAGTATGGGATATAGGACTCATTTCTTGTACAAAAATAAATAACCATGATATACATCAAGTGACTGTATACATCAGAATGATGAGAACCTGATGAGATATGGTTATGTTTCATATTTCTGCTCTTGTCAAAGGCAAGGAATAAGAAGACAATTACAGAGGTCGCACTTGTTTCAAGAGTATCTAGAAACTAGTATACCTAATTATAATATCTGCCATTTGTGGCAAAATCTGCTTGGGTTTTTTTTTGTGATAGCTGAATGGTTAACCAAGGCAACAGTAATATTGTTATTGACAAAATCTGAGAAACACCTAAAATGAGACGCTCGTTGTGCCATCCAAGGTTCATCACCGTGTAAAATGAGACGCTCGTGCCATCCAAGGTTCATCACCGTGGGTTGATCACCTGCTTACACTATCTGTTATCAAGATTTATTTTTGTTCTTAGACAACCAAAAATTGGTAGGTAGTACTGTTTTAAATTGTAGCCCACCGATCAAAACACCATTATTGATTATTGTTACTATTGCTACTACTACCACCGTTTTTTATTTGTAAAAAGACTTTCTATGAATGCCATTCTTTTAGAATATTAGGTTAATGTTTTGCTTTCTTCTCCCTCTTTGTATCATTGGCCTGCTGCAAACAGTAGACTGTATCATCTTTCAAATACTATGACTTCATCTCATGCAATGTATTGTATTACATCAATGGAGGCTGAATAAGCTCTTTGTGCCCTGTATAGAGATTTTACTACTTTTCTCAACTTGCATGCATTGCCACTCTGGCATAAACAATAACAATACATGTATATTATTTCCCGTAATCTGTAATGTTCTCCCTCCTCTCTAACAGATACTCTCTGGTTTTCAATTGACAAATTCCAATTGTGTGACTAGTCCAAAGGATGGGGGACACGGGTTGTTTAGGTTTCCAGTTTTTAATGAAATAGTTGACATAACTACTAGCTACCGCAATGTATTCATTAGTTTTACCACGATGTAAATGTAAGTCTTCTACGGTGGATTCCGCCTGAATAATATAACAGCTGAAGGGTGGGAGATTAAACTTTTTGGGTGACTTGTAGTATTTTCAATTGTTTTTGAAATAGGGATGGAGAGGGGCTGAAGGCTTTTGAGTCTCAAAAATTGAATCATGGAAGAACATTGTCCATATAACACGAACACATTGAAAGCATTTCAAAGATAACCTCTCTGTTACACAATAGTGAAGAATACTTCATGGGTGAATCTTGATCACATCTGTTTTAAGACGTAAGGCTCATATATCAAATTGTGTCCGACAAGCTGAAAGAAAAGTATTTTATGAGCTGAGAACTTTGCGACATCAATGAGTGAACAGTTGGTGCAAGCAATCCTTCCAATCTGTATCTCAATGTGGACAACCTGTATGATGTTGAAAGTGTCCTAAAACACACCAAAAAACCCTCATTTCATCAACTAGATATTGATAATGGAATAATGATGTTGCAGGGGGTTGGTTTTGATCCAAGGTTTCGATGAAACGGGTGGCAAAGTGTTAAATCATTTTCATATCATTATAGAAGTGCATGGGTAGAATCACGTTGGAAAAAGACTCCTTAGGTGTGCCGTTAGTCTTAGTAGTAGTAGCCTTGTTATTTTCGATTGTTACTATAACATTGCTTTTTTTTCATGTATACTTGTAGCGTTTTTCTTTGTATCTCTCTCTCTCTCTCTCTCTCTCTCACTCTCTCTCTCTCTCTCTCTCTCTCTCTCTC
>JARBEQ010245166.1:0-11634 GCA_030265355.1 Tritonia tetraquetra | reverse complement strand
CTCTCTCTCTCTCTCTCTCTCTCTCTCTCTCTCTCTCTCTCTCTCTCTCTCTCTCGCTCTCTCTTTCTCTCTCTCTCAAACTTTATAAATCTTCTCTATCACTGAATCTCTCTTTCCCCCCTCCCCTTCTTTTTACTCCTTTTTTTCTCATAAGTGTAACTGTCTGAAAGAGGCCATGAGTGAGCATGCACACTGTTGAGGTAAAGCTTGCATTGGGCTATATTTTGGCCACGGATATGTTTAGAGGTCATAGCCGTGATACATACGTACCCTCACAGTCGGTGTAGCGCACACCTGGCAATGGTGGCACTAAAATTCTGCATGTGGTTGTTTATTCAACACGTGTTTTGTGTCCCTGAACTCCTGAACCCTAAAATTGAAACATACTTTGAGTGAAAAAAAGTGAATAAGAATTCACTAAAGAGTATGTATGGCTTGATCTGTTTTGGCATGACTGCGCATGTGTGTGCTACACCGACCATATTGTTGGTGTCACGGTCACTGCTACACCTACTTCGTATTAATATAACCTGCTAATATTATAACATAGCAGATTCAGGCCCTTAATTTTCTCCTTGGGTTAGAAACTTACTCTGATTGCCTCACTCAATCTAGGTGTAGAAATGGATACCAAGTCATCTGAGCATTTAGAAAGTAATTTGCAATAGACATGTGTCCTATCTAGACAGTCACAACCTGTCACTTGTCTGCATCATGCCAACCGGGTTAAGGATGAGCCTTAAGGCTCTTCTTAAGGGATTTGGGGTGGCTAATTAGCTCAGTTGGTTAGAGCGTGGCCTTGGTCTCTGGCTAGGCGGTGTTGTCTTACGCCCTGGTGTGGGTTCGAATCCCACCGTTGTCTTTTCCACTTTTCTTTCTGAGGCTATTTTTATGTGTTTTTCTGGCACTCATAACATTTCCATACCTTGATTTATCATTCTATGGTGCCTGCTCCCTTCCAAATCTTGTATTATGAAGGGATTACTGTTTTACGAAGCACCTGGACACCATTAATGACCATATGATATCAGTCTAAGTCTCATGAACTTAATTTCAGTATTTCATTTTGGTATTATTATTTTGAACAGGACATCATCAAAAGAATTGTGATGTGGATGAATCTTCAAGTATAACCAAAGTTTTCAGGGAATTTCAGAAAGAACTTGATGGGAAAAATGACAGACATGAAAGGATTGTAAAGCTTAGCAGAGACATTACAATAGAGAGTAAACGACTAATTTTTTTGTTGCACAGAGTCACAGGGTAAGAAACTCAAAGATTTGTTGAAAATTTCTTTTCTTTTTTAAAATCTCATTTGCAAAAAGAATGAATCCTCATTTTGCATTGTCACAAATTGGATTCATTTTTCTGGTCTGCTTCAAAAACTTAATGGCTTATATGTGTTACCCTACTTATTCTTCAATTGTGTTTTTTGCTTTCTTTCATTCCATTTTCATTTCTAAACCATCTAATTTATTCTTCTGAACAAACACGAAAACTAATCGTTGTGACTTTTTATCCTCCTCTTTTGAACATACCCAATTTAACCCTAAAGCAGCTCGTTCTGAACTATTTCGGTCTCAGTTATCATTCATTAACCCCGAGATTACTCACTACAATCTAACCCCCACTACCTGCAAATGTGAACCCCAAGATATTCCCTTTCCGAGGGGTATCCCAACTACTATTGTTTTTGTTTCCTAATACAGAGAGGAACTTCTTATATATTCTCAAAATGAATGACCAATCAAATTTTAGAATTTATTTAGAAGGGAATTATGGGTCAAGAAGAAGTCTTGGGCTAGCTTTGTACCGTGGGGAAATATTATTTTTTTTAACCTTCACGCTGGATGTTCCCAGCGAGCTGCGCTGAATGTGATTTGATTGGGTTGGCCTGTTAGGATGTGTGCATAGTAGTTTGTAATGCAGTTCTAGAGTTAAGAGGCTTTATCAACATTAATCTTTTCTTCTTTTTTTATACTATAGACATTCTTTCTTTCTTTATCATTTCCTGGTTTACCTTTCAGATAAACATTGGTAAATGACATAATGAAAATTTTACGTAGAATACAGCTTTAGAGCCTTATATTTCAATGACAACAGGAAGCATAGAACAAAAGCTGGGCTGGATGAGACCTCAGGCTTGACACAACAGTGTCTACAATCAGTAAGCAACGGTTACCGATGGACACTCATATGGCCTGTGATCGGCGAAACTAGACTTGATTGAACACTGGTCTTGTTTCCATGACTAGCCTGATTCCTCCCGCTAAAAGTACCTCTCACTTTGTTTCACACGGGGGTCACAAAATGGAACCAATAACGTCGCTGTTTGCTACACCTGTTTCCTTACTGATGAATCCTCATTGTTATGACATAAAAATGTAAGCCGGCAATCAAAAGGCTACAGAGTTACAATCTGTCAAAGTTGTTTACGTTTTTTTATTGTCTCCGACCAGTTTGATGATGACAATAGGGGAATAAAAGATTTTAAAAATTTGTTTTATGATAAAACTTGTAGGAAAAAATGATGAGTGTAGCTTCATTTATTTCTCTTTCTTCTTATTGTTGTTTCATTCACATGTTTTGTTTCATTATTTTGTTATAATTTTTTATAGTTTTTATGTGATGCATTTGGACTGCAAATTGGGAACTATTGAGAATGGCAAAAGGGTAAATGCCAAACATTGTCACCGTTGACTGCTCCCAACAGCTGTCAAGTCCCACGTCTGTGGTTACTAAATTATACAAGTGCAAGCAGTCTTGTTACTAGTACATCAGAATCAATTAATTCTACATTTACACCAATATGTAGACCAGGACTCATGAAAAAAGAAATGATGAATATCTCTCTTCTATATTTATTTAGATTTCTTTAAGATATATATTTTTGTATTTTTTTTTTCTTTAGGTCAGATAAAAGCACTGAAATACTCCAAGATGCAGAAAAAAGGCTGCAAGACATCCATTGCTCAAAGTTTCTACCTCTGGCAGCCGAACTTAAAGATCAAGACCCATATCAGTTCCTTAGAGCATTTTCTCCTGGTAATTCAATTTTACTACAATTTTATACATAGTGGCAGTGTTTTGTGTTGTATTATTAATTCCTTTCTTATCCAATTCCCTTTTACCATCTAGTTACTAAGTGGCAAGATGGTGTTTGATTGTAAAACAAGTTATAATATAAACCGTCTGTTGTGATATGGTGATTTCTATTGTTGGCTTGGACACAGAAACGCATGACCAAAGCATGATAAGTGTGTGGGCAAAAAATGCGTCATACATCGGTCATATGTATGACATGCAAATGTGTCATACTTGCATGATAAGTGAGTGGCCACCTTTAAGGGCTCCTTAGTGCCAAGAGGAAACAATTTCGATCTAACTCTGAATTTAATTAATTACAGTGGTTTCAAATGTATTTTAATCATAATATATTATGTTCATTAAATTTTAGCACTTTTCCTGAATCCCAAAGAAAAACAATTGGTAGATTTTTCAATGATGTCATAACATATTGATATTCCTGCTTGTTGTCACTATTGTTGGGATTAAAAGAAATCTATATCATTTGATGAGAAAGAAAGGCAACTGTAGTTAGTAAGCAAATTCATTTAAATTACCTGAAAAGATCATTATGACTTTGATAATTACATTATTCTGCCTGTACTGTTAGTACAGTCCAACAGTTCCAGGTCGTCCTGGATTCCTCTTCCTAAAGTCAATGTCCTAAGTAATGGTCAAGTAATACTTATTTCACAGATTCCTCATCCATTTTCCTCTGTGCCAGAAAGAATGAGGAATGCATGTTGGACTGTAGTTAGCTTTTCCTGTCATGTACATGATCCATTCTTATTCTATAACTAATTTTCTGAGATACTAAACTATTTAGATATGGTTGATTGATGGACATTTGGCTGTTGGATGTGTTTCATTATTATCATTCCTTATTTTACAGGTCTTCAAGAGTATATCGAAGCTGTAACATTTTACTACTTTTTGAAGGATCAGGAATTAGTTGGGGCTGAGAGGATTCAAAAAGATTTAACATTCAATGATGTCAGTGTAGAGAAGGATGGGTCTGATATTGCTGCTGCTATGGCACCTGGCACAGATGAAAGTGTTGTGCAAACAACTTCTAGCTCTGAAACAGAGACTACTGATGTCCAGACCTTAGTAGTGCCAATACCTTTGACAGAGTATATGCTGGGTATAGCTGACTTCACAGGGGAACTCATGAGAATGGCCATCAACTCAGTTGGAGTTGGAGATCTAGATGCTCCAAAACAGGTATAAAACCACCCATAATGGCTTTTATCATACCCAATACTGTGTTTAACCACAAAAAAATAGCAGCCACGCACTTTAATGATCTGACAAATTTTTTGCCATGGAGATATCATGTAGTAAACAGCCTTATCAACGACAGTATTGACAGCATTATAAACTCATAACTGATCCAGAGAAATCCAGACTCATTGTGCTGGCTCTACACTGTAATGGTAAAAGGGAATTGGATAAGAAAGAAAGAAGAAAGAACCTATTCAATCACCTTGGAGGGTTCATAAGTAGTAAACAAAGGAAACCCTGTTATACATTTTTATGTTTGCATGTGACGGTTTGACACTTTGAGGTATACTTGAAAGTGTAGTAGTGTAGTGTAAGTTAAATGTGATTGTTATCATTTGTGTGTCAAGGATTTACTGTCGTCAGGCGGCTGAAACCAGTTTAGATAAGAGGCCAATGACAGGAAATGTGAATTTCTTCTTAAAGTTTCAAAACCAATATGTGAACTTGACATTGTCGTACTTTGATCAAAAGTTGATGTGATATGTTGCTATTAAAACTTTCACATACATTTCGTTATAAAATATACACTCTGAGAAATGGTGCTTTACATAGACCTTGCCAAACTGACTGAAGTCTATGACTGGAATCAGTGATACAGGAATAATGTGAAAGATTAAAAACAACTTAGTAAGGCCTCTGCTCCATTATGTTCCCCATCATAAAATGCTGGTGAAAGCATTTAAAACATTTTACAGTAGAAACCTGATATAACGGATTGTGGGACCTGAGCAAAATCCCTGTTACAGTATAGTCACCGCCCAAGTGCATAGTGGTTGGGAGTGAGCCTAAGCGTGCATTTGAGTGGAGGTGGACGAGTCATCATTATTTTTATGGTTGTCTCCCTTTTTATGTTGGGTTGGTTTTTTTTGCATTGTGTCTCTTGATTATCCAAACCTAGTAGTAGTAGCATAGACAGGCTACTGGGTTCTAAACCGCTTAATTTGTTTTATTCTTTTTTTGTTTAATTGAAAATCCACAATTTTTTCCTTCATAATATGATGAATTACTAGAAGTAGAAGAATAATGACACCATACGAATCAGAGCCTTGGTAACAACAAGAATTGCACAGCAGAATCCCCCCCCCCCCCCCCCCATGACCAAACAATAATAAACTGCCACCCTTGTCCTCACCCTCCACTTTTCTTTCTTCTTTTCCTCATTGAACACAGATACATTTGTGTCTATATGACCTTGACCTTTAAAGATCACGTTGGTTCAGGTTGAAATGCTTATGAAATACTGACAAGGTGGTCAAAAAATTATAAATGTTTCATTGTGAAGGAGTTGGGGATGATTTCTTTCTGTTTTTCTTTCATTTTTCATTATTATTTATTTAAAAATTATGTTTGAAAATCACATTTCTGTCCTCATTTTATTGATAAAGAATAGTATCGATTAAGAATTTTAATTATTGGGTACTTGGAAAACAACGAGATATCAATATCTATTAGTGCCCATCACTAACATGGGGTAATGTCCTCTACTTCATAGAGTATCCATGAATCTGACAAACGCATATAAGACTATGATATTGCGCTTTTGTCCTTTTAATCTGTAAATGTTTATTTTGTTTTTCAGGTTACTGATTTAATGAGGATCATTCACAATGCCTTTGCCTCATTTAACAATGCACCAAGAGAACTTCGAAGGAAAGCCACAGTTTTAAGGCAAAGTTTACAGAAGGTTGAAAATGCCTGCTATAATCTCAGGGTTAGAGGCTCTGAGATTCCTAAGCATATGTTAGCAGATGTTTTTACTACTCATTCTTCCATTCCTGACAACTTTAGTGGAGAGGCTGAAGAGATTATTTAGTGAAATAAAATCTGCTAAGAAGAGAGACTCACTTTTTGTAATTTTGTTAGCTAGCCGACGAAAGAGAAATATTGACATGTAGAAAGTGTGGTGATGAAAACATCTGGTAGAAGGTCTGGGTTAATGTCTCATTTATGATGAATTATGGTAATTTTTTTGTTGGTCTAGATGTCAACATGTAGTGAAGAAAACTTTGCAGACCAGTTTTCAAACAGATGAAATCTGCTTTACCTTTAAGAAATGAAAGATTATTTTTGGTGAAGTATTTGTTCAGGTATATTAAACAATTTCATCTGGTTTCACACTACAATTATGCTGACAATAAAATCATTTTATTTCAATATTGTCTCTATCGTTTTCTCTGTTGATACTTTAATCCATTCTTCCCAAGATTACAGAAGCACTAACGAGCCTTAAAATGGAAGAGGAGATATTGGAAAAGTGGAATGAGTAATAACTGCTATGGAAACCTGATGGAATGTGGGACCAGAGCAAAATCTTTGTTATATTCAAACCCTGTTATATCAGTATCCAAAGGAAATATGCGAAAAATCCAATTATAATGTCTTGAAGGCCAATTAAGCTTCAGAATTAAGTGGTTTGATTGTTTAAGTCACGGATGTGACCAGTAATGTCATGTGTGTGTGCAGACAATACTCTCACTCTCACTCACTTCACCTGCTTTGTGTAGTAGTACACTTATCAGTCACGAACAATGCAAACACTTGATCGCCTCCTCCTATCCTCTTTTCTTTTGTGTGCCTTCAGTGGGTTAGCATTCAATAGCAATTAAGTAATGGATAAGTAATAGTAGCAGAGTAACAGCATCGGTTGTGCAAGCCTTGCTCGCTCATGTATGTGTTTTCTTTCACGTTCACTACACGCAAACTTCAAACAGTGAAAGTACACCCAAAAAAAACCGGTTTTATTACTTCATTTTATATCTGTATCCGTCACAACAGGTTTTATCCTTGAAGGGAAGGGGCCATGTTCTAGCTGATATATTTTACTAAACATAATAAGGAACAAAAAAAGGGCGAAAATTCCTGTTATAGCCGAATCCCTGTTATATCCAGTACTTTTATAAATGGTTTCCACTGTATGGCACTGCCTTACAATCATTATTTAGCTTTGAGTTCAGCATGTTTACTTGGGTTGTAACGATACAAAATATTACTTGCACACTCACTCTTACTATTTATTTTACTATATTTTTCCATATGCAATTAAAATCAATGGATTCCAACTACAGATATAGTCATATACACATCTCGGTGTAAATACAGCCCTTTTTGCAAACACAGAGATGGAATTATTTTGGATCAATAACCAAAACAGGTAGCTAATCAACCCACTGAGTAATGCTTCAGATTTTGGTAGATTATCAGGACTGCACAACAGTTTTTTTTTACCATGGGTGAAGTCTTTAATGTCTAGTGTTGTCACAAGATGTTTTTTTTCTCCCCACCTGACTTGACTCCCCAAGGAGTCATAGGATTCAAACTCAGTATCAGCCAATTGACTGGCATAACGCTTATTTGTATTTATGGTGACAACCAGGTGAAACTTATGAGCAGTAAAAAAGTATTTTTTTAAAAAATAAGAATGTCTTTACTTGAAACCATGAAGTGGAGATGTGACAATTTGTCACTTTCTGGACAGGACACTGCTCTGTTACATATTACTTTCCTAACTCTCACTTAAAAATTAGTACCCATTTCCATGCCTGGGTTGAGTAAGGCGATCAGAACTAAGTGTCTTACCCTGGAGCAAGACACAAACCCACATCCCTCGACTCGCCAGGCAAAAATGTATAGACATGTTATTTTTGTCGCACTGCATTGTGTTGTCCATACTTGAATTTTGTCATCAGCTTGCACAATCCGAAGATCAATCGTCTGTCTTGAAAAGCTTACTACACAGCGTTTAACTGTGACAAGTTCATCATTTTTGAATGAGGAGGATTTTTTCCCTGTGGAATTTCAAGCCCTATCACAGGTGGACTTATAAATAAGGAATGCTACCTTCTTCAAGATGATCTATTGTCACAAATCTTTTTGAATAAGAGAAGAAATGGACATTAGCAAGAGTAGTATGCTTAGCAATGGGCTAAATTTTTTCTTTTTTGGTTACATATGGAAGTATATGTGCAGGGCGTAAAAAAAATTGAACTCTCAATGGTACCGGTACTTGAAACAGCGCCATCAAAGGCGTTCAACACAATTGTGACTAGTGCTATATTATAGTGTTAACATCTTTTTTTTCAAACACACTGTATTTAATACTCCGATGAACTCGGGTTTCAAATAAGCAGACAATCAGCTTGTGACGTCAATGGCAACCATTTACTGAAACATCATGGGCAGTATTAATAATACATAGGCCAGTTAGACAAACTACTGTTGCTCTTGTACTTGTACATTTTGCCTTTGTGACTGATTATGATACAATATTGTTACAGAGAAAAGCACAATTTTTACATTATTTCAGCATAATTGTGACAACTGTAAACACACTGCTTGTTCCTTTCCTATCCACCTATAATCGTATATTCAAAATTTAAGTGTAGTCATGCCAATTAATATCAGTCTTCTTTACCTAATGGCTGCTACACATGATCGATCATGATGGAAGAATGCTTGTCGAGTAGCTCGTCCAACACAGCTCCCAACAATTGGCCAACATGCTCCACTGTGTGTATGCGATGCTCAATGAAAAATCCAAAGCTCGTCGCACCGCTTGACGTACACAGACGATATCAAGCAGTGCTTGATTTTCAATCAACAAACTCTTCGAGCATGATGACGAAGGTGCCAAATAATCAATTTCCGCAGAAAAAAATTATTATACAATATTTAACAAACATTGATGCACTTTATTTTAAAATGTCATATTGTCTTCAGCGCAATCAAATTAGCAAAATAACTTGCGGGTAAACATTTTTAAGGCTTATTTACTTTTTACAATAGTTAGACGAAAAAACTGTTAATTCTACACAGCTAGAGACTGAAGGTCAAGGTCAAATTAGAACAGTCCAAATGTGTATTTTCACACAACAGCAAAATTGAAGATGGCGTCTAATTGGACCAAAAATATGCTCCATTGAACCTGATACACCACATCGAGCACAACAAACGTGTGAGATCGTGTGTACAGGTGTAAGTCGAGCCGCTCGACGAACATTCGACCAACATGTTCGATCGTGTGTAGCGCACTTAAGGCAAAATCATTGATACCTGTACTGAAATTATGTTCACAGCAATATTGATCATTATCACTATCACAGAAATCAAACCCACTCTTGAACCCAATTATCAACCAGACAACTTCAAATAATATAGTGAATGTTAACAACAAAATTCATCCAAGGTGGCAAATTCTCCCATTTATTATCAATAGCTCAGGGGTAACTACAACACAGGCAAGAGTAATTTGTTTATGGGCTTGTTTTTTGTGGGGGGGTTTTTATAATGAATACTGCTCAGCATATTGCTCATGGTGCCAATAAAGAGTTATGGATATAGTGGGCTAATCACCTGTTTGTCTAAAATTCTTTGATCCATAGCATTAGCATTTCCAGCTCTGTGTTCATCCATGCTTTCATGCTTGGTAGTCAGGTTGTCGCATCTATATGTGCTGGTTTCTTTTGTTTCCTTCTTACTGAACATAAAGCTGACTCCCAACACCAGGATCAATTCTCTAAAAATGGCCATCAAACCACTGTTGATGAAACTATACAGTGATAGTTGCCTGATGGGTTTTGTTGCTGGTTTGGTTTTTTTAAAAACATAGTTGAGTAAATCAGTTGGAGGAGCCCCTGCTAGCAATTATTAATAAAAGGAAGCTGTCATGGTTTGGACTCGTGTCACGCCACAACAACCTGCCCAAAACGGTTCTACTTCTACTGGAAGGGGTCAGGAAAAGAGGAAGACAACCCAAGTGCTAGATGGGCAACATCAAGTGTAAGTCAAAAATTAATGCTTCCAAGAAAAATAGTAAAAATTTCAACTGACTTTACTAGCTCTTCTTACTTCAAATTGTTGTTGGCAAACAAGGGTAATGGCCAAAATGACAACTTAAGCCGTTGGCAACCAAAGAGTTAATGACTCTGATTTGTCACTTAAAGACTGACAGTGACAGACAGTTTTCTATGACTTAAATTAAAAATGAAAAGGACAGAGATAAATGGTGGGCAACATGTCTTCTTCCATCATTCATACCATGAGGGACAGTACTATTTTTGGACACGATACAGTAGTCACTGCCCAAGTGCACGGTAGTTGGGAGCCAGCTTTAGCGTGTACTTGGGCAACATTCTTTATATATGGTTGCCTCCCTCTTTATGTTTGATTTTTTTCACTGCGTCCCTTGATTTTCCAAATCTAATGTCATAGACACGCTACTGCACTCTAAATCGCTGAATTTCGTACTGTGCACTTAATAATAGGGATTTATGGATTTATACGGTAAAAAATCGGTCAGACCAAAAAAGTGTGTGCTTGGACAAAGCATGCACTTGGGTGGCGACTACTGTATAAAGTGCTTCTCAAGTAATCTTTGGGAATAAAAATAGCATTTGACCTAATTTCGTACTTACACAGTTTGCTACTGTCACCATTGACATAAATCTCATCACAATAGGAAGAACACGTTAAACATATAATTATCTTTAATTTCTCTGAAAATGACACAAAATGCAATTGGAGAAAGAACAAATGACACATAATATATTGAATGCAGAAATGTGGCCCTATCAGCAGCATCAACCAACCAACAACATATTTATGTATATGGAGTAGGAAGTCAAAATACGAAGAAAAAAATGGATGACAATTCAATTATCATTTGACTTTTAGCCTAGGCGGCATTCAGTCATGAAATGACAGAACTCAAAACAAACATTTTTGAATTGACATTATCTAAATCAAGTCACAGAATATGGCAGGCGTCAGATCAAAATGTGTATCCAACTTTTTAACATTCAGCAAGTGAACACTATATTAAAGACATCAAGGTGAGTATTTCACAAGGTTTATGTCATGTCATGAATATCTTGATCATAATTGGAAAATAATATGGATATTCTGTTATTGTTATCAACATATATACATCATATATATAATATACATCCCATACATCAAGGATATGGCAGTGTAAGGTTTGAAACTATAAAATGAAACATTTCTTAAGTTTACTTGATCGGTTGCAATTGATATCATTATCAGCGTGATATCTCAAAGGGAAAATTGAGATCCCAGGAATTGCACTAATTTTTTGCAAGAATGAACAGTATACTCCTTGAAATTATGAAAGATCTAGACCACTACTACTCTGAAAGACAAAAGATGACAGAATCAGTATAAAAATATGAGAAACCATCTAAAATATCATTATCTGTTTGTTTGTTTGTTGCTGTTTTAGGGCTCTATCGACACAGAAAGGTCATTTCAGCGCCCGCCATACGGCTTCAA
>JARBEQ010245155.1:0-11634 GCA_030265355.1 Tritonia tetraquetra | reverse complement strand
ATCTACTTCTGTTCTATCTTTGAACTATGTATCGTCCCCCTTGTCTTACTTTTTCTCAAGCGCTTATGTGACCCATGAGTGTTGTTGGCGCCTCTTCCTAAAGCAGCAACAAACAAACAAAACAAATATTGATTAGAATGTGTCAATTGTCTATACCTTTATTTATCTCTCGTTTTGACAGGGTTTAACAAGGATGACATTCCAACCATACACTTTCCGTCAGTTGGAAGAGATTGTTGCTTCTCGTTTGAAAGGACTGAAAATATTTCACAGCGATGCCATCCAGCTTGCTGCCCGAAAGGTGAATTTCATTTGTTAGAATGTTCAGTTTCTTTCAATGATTTGCCTTAACCCTTTTCTGGCCAGCCAAATTTCTCACCCTGTTTGAGTGCCAGTCATATTTTTCAGATAAATGGAAGACTGATGGCACAGTCTTTTGCTAGCTGCTCCGTGCGAATCTTACTCCTGATAGATCTCACATTAAATATTCCAATATTAAAATTGAATTTCATATTCCGTTGGAAAGATATCACACATTAGAAATAGTAAAAACAAAAGACTGATCACTGAGCACCAACAGGTGTCAACCATGATGTAAATTTTTTCATTGATATTCTTATGTACTACAACACATGATACCATGGGCTTTTGAGGTCTACTGGTGATGGAAGAGCGAGATAAATTGTGATTTTTTCTCTGGACCGTTCAGAGTTTTTAAGGCTCTGCCCTGGAGATTCATGTGGAATTTTCTCAAATTCTGTGGAACCGCCTTTGATGTGACCTTTATGTGTTAAAAAGGGCATTAAACTTCAGACTTTAGAGCTTTTGAATTGTGTAATGATCATTTCAAAATTTCAAACTTTTATCTCTCAGGTGGCAGCTGTATCTGGCGATGCAAGACGGGCTCTGGACATTTGTCGAAGGTCAACAGAGGTTGCTCAAGCTCGTACTAAAGGCACCTCTGAGGATGTGTTCATAACTATGTTAGACATTGATACTGCTGTGAAAGAAATGTTCAGTTCTCCCAAGATTGTGGCCATCAGGTAATTTGAAAACAGGAAATCCTGTTATATGTGACCAGTTCTGATAAAGTGGAACACAAGTTGGATTGTATACCCATAGAGATATTGCCATCATTTTCAAAGGCAGAAATGATACTAAATTTATCCTGATATGCTGAATGGTTACTGAGATATTGCTGAGTGTCATAATAATGCCCCATCAATGGATTTTTGGGGTCCCTGTGCTTCAGAGGTATGGTTCTGGCCTTTGTTTCAAAAGAAACCGGGTTCGATTCCCAGTGGCGACAGTTTTTTTTTTTCTTCATAAGACAGTATGAACCAAATTGTCACTCCCCTGATCCTATGAATGTGGTGGGATCGAGAACCTCCTATCAGAGATAGACCATAAATTCGGAGGTCCTGTGTGCAAGTTGTGCATGTTAAAGAACCCTTGATTTGTTTTTTGAGCAGTGTGGCGGGTGCTAAAATGAGCTACCTGTGTCGATAGATAGAACCCAAAAACAGCAAAAAACAAACAAACAGAGCAGGCCCTAGACTGTAATGGTAACAGGGAACTGGATAAGAAAGAAGACAATGGATTTTTTTCACCATCTATAATAAGGCTCCCCCCCCCTGACTTATATTCCACTTTGAAAGAGGTGATCACATGAAGAAGTTTCTTTTATTAACCAACCAGTCAAGTCCTGTTTGTTTTTTCATTGACTATTGCCTGTTTTTATTGAACAATTCTGTTTTTTTCTCAATGTTTTTTCAGTGTCTTACAGTGTCTTATTTTTACACCAACTAGGGTTGGCAGGGCATTACCTAGAGCCTGCACATTTGAATTAGTTGCATAGGTTGTTACAGGGTGTTCTTGATAGGGTCTCCTGATTCTCCTTATACTTATAATTACTCTATCGTCTTACAATTTTCCAGCATTAAGTGTCCATAATTGGGACATTTTTCTCTTCTAATGTGCAAACCAATGAGAGAATTAAAAAGATAAATCTAATTTGTGTTCTTCCTGTTTAATATAACAAGGAGAGAAATTAAACAGTAACGCCTTCACATAACCTTAAAAAACATTTAATTTCTCTCCTTGTTATATTAAACAGGAACCATTTCCAACTTTTTGTCAACTCAATTTGAATTGCTCTTAAATGTGTGTATGCATTTTGTAGTAGTATGTGGTGATTATATAATATGCATTTTCGTATGGCATGCCTTGATCCTTAAAGTGTTAGATTCTGTAACTTGATTAGGTTATTTTCTTTAATGCTTCAGAAACATGTCTTTCATAATTCAAATTCAGAGGGTAAATAATTTCTTTATCCCAGGAACTTATCATTACAAGAGCAAATGTTTCTACAAGCAGTTGTGGCTGAATTCAATAGAGCTGGTATTGAGGAAGCAGCGTTCTCAAAGATATACGATCAACATATGGCCTTATGTAGATTTGAAGGTACATCATTTGGGGGATTGATTTTTAGTGGATACATTAGAAGTTTTACCCACTCTTTTTTTAAAATTTGTAAATTTTTAAATAGATGTTTGGAGTTTAAATATTGTGGAAAATTATTGTCTCTGTATTGAAGTTTATTCCTTGGTGATAGTGATAGTCAACTCTGACCACTACACTTTTTGCTGTGCTTAGAACGCATTAATTTTCAGCCTGTGTAAATTTGACAGGGTGGGTGTAGATGAAAATGCCCATCTCACTTGGCTCCGGTGTAAAATGAGTACTTGGCAGAGGACAGTGAACAATCTTGTCAGAATGCTAGTGCTCAAGCGCCTAAATGGCTACTTGCACTGTGAACTCCTCATGGAGTTGAGAAGGCTACAGGAGTAATGGCCTGCAGGGGGTAAAGTGCATAGGGCATGCACTCTTGGATATGTGCTATATAAATGCAATGCCATCTTTTACTCCTTAAAAAAAATCTTTTCATTCATTTGTCCATATACGAATGAAGAATACCAAAATGCGAAGTGGCATTTTGTCTGGAAAAGCACATGAATGAGATTAATTAGTTAATTTGAAAATAGACAAATTTGACTAAGTAAGCAGACTCAATTTAAAAAAAAATATGAGGCTATAGCACTGCTTTTATCCAAATGTTCTTCCAGGTAATGATAGGCGATAGACAATGATTCTGTAGAAAGCAGTTCACACTTTGATTTGTAATGAAATGAGATGTTATACTGTGGATGAAAGAAAAATGACAAATATGAAAGTGCGAACAAAATATGGAAAACGAAGTTTGGTTTGGTGACTGTGGGAACCCACTCACATGCCGATAACGTCAGTTTGGACTACCTACTTACAGTCAAATGTTTTTTACTGTATTCTTTTATTGTTCATCCGGTTTTTAAATGTGTGGTTTGAACTCATTATCTTCAATAACTTGATGAATTATTGCCATGGACAATAATACCACAAAATGAATTATAAAATTCCGTTTCTGAAAACATTTGAATATTTACTCGGAAGCTCTCATTTTCTTCTTTCTTGGTTGTTTATTGCAGGTATTCATGCACCCACCTTGTCAGAGCTTTTTGCTGTCTGCAGTCGTCTGGGTAGCATGCGTCTGCTTCTCATAGAGTCTAGTCGTCTGGATCTACGAATGAGAATTCGACTTAACTTGAGTCAAGATGACATTACATTTGCGCTTAAAGACTGCGATTCAGAAGTTTAAATCTGTTTTGCTGAATTTTGGTTCTCTGATGTTGTAAAATATAACACTTAATTTAACTAACATTAAACTAACCTGTGACAATGAAAATTGTATTGTGACAATTTGGTTGTTTGTTCTCAGTGGAATAAAAAATGGTTTGGTTAACATAAAAATGTTCATTTTGAGTTATGAAATTATTGTTTGATTTGGTGAGAATGTAGCTTTTTGTTTTGTGTTATGAGATACCATTGCATTGGTTGTAGTACTGGACTAAAGTATTCACTTATTCTGCACAGCATATAAATTGGATGCTTGATCATGCCATTTCATAGTATGAAAACCTAGCCCATCTATAGATATTTTATTTCTCAATGTTGTCCTTTCAATCAAGTATACAACCTCGACCCTATATCAGGATACACTTGGGGGCATCCATAGCAGGGTTTTTTTTCTGGACCTTTTAAAAGTTTTCATGGCTCTGCCCCGGAGATTCACATTTCTCAGGTTCTGTTGAACCCTCTTTCTGTGTTGTGAAAGGAGTGTAAAACATTTTTCTACAGGGCACACTTTTTTATAAAAAGAATGATAACGCATTTCAGAATGAATCACTGCTAATTTTTTTCAAACATTTTAATTTTAAGCTTTTCATACCACACAGCTCAAGTGTTGCGTGTTGCCTCACACAAACAATCGCGTCAGTTCGATCAACTATTGAGCTACAACCGTTACCGCCACGCAGCTTAATACTAGCATCACCCACTTTTTTTTTTTTTTTTTACGGATGTTTTATTGACGTGAAGTAAAAGTTTTGGACGTGTACAACACAAAAGTAACCTTTCTTTGCCACAAAATGCATTTGTTAGAGAAAAAAAACTTTGATCAGTTTTTTCAAACATTGTCTTCTACTTCTAGCTTTGTTTCTTGTTTGTTGATCAAAATGGGGGCTTCCAGACTTCTGGGCATGTTTTTCAATTTACAATCACTCAGCACACACCCATCTCGGAAACATGCAGTTGATTCTGGCACATTTGAAATAGTCTAGTTCAGGGAATTTCTTTAGAAAAATCTAGTGTTGGCTGGTACATGGTGTGATGTGAAAAGGTTAATAAAAGCTCTGCCCTGGAGAAAGACATAAAAGCTAGACTGATCTCTGATTGAGATGGGGATCTGGAGGACAACAATGGTGTTACCTTTAGTAAGGTTCCAAATGGGGTGGCATCACATCTCCCTTTCTCATCACCATATAACTCATGAGAAGAGAAAACACATGCACTCCAAGCGCATGAAAAGGTTTTATAGACTTTCTGTCTAAACTGAGAGAACAAGAATATAATAAGGGAGACCTTATCTTGATGTAGGTATAGGCAAAAGAACAGTGAAGCTCAAGGGGCCAAATGTAATCTGGTTTTGGTGATGTGAAAAAAACAGAATAGTGACATTTTTGTGGATGGGACGTTGGCTGTTCACTTATTGTTACAATTTCTACACCAAGGTTGTGTGGTGAGGCAATCGAAATAAGCTTTCTTGCCCAAGGAAAACAGTGCCTGAATTCAAGTAGGACTCAAACCCAGCACCCTCGCCATAGAAGTCGGTTGTATTAACCACCTCGCCATCTTATCTCCTAAAGATCTCATCTTTGAAAAAGGACATTTTAATCATGTAGCCTTACCTACAAATTAAATTATGAAAAAAAAAGATTTCGTCTTTTTAAATTCTAAAGCATAGCGTTGCAATGGAGCCATTGCGAAGGAATTCAATGCAGCAAAGTTGGATTGACCAGATTGGGGCAACCGGCACAGATGTAAAAACAAGGGGTTCATAAATATCCAGGTGAAGGACGACTGTTTCTTAAAAGAAGTGGCATCACTTCTCCCTTATAGTCATAGTCTCATCACCTTCTCAGTGAAGACACAGAGTCTATATAGCTCACTGCGGGATCAACTTCCCTACAACGGGTATAGACGTCTAGTAATAATAGTATACAAATTTAAAACGCTTCAACTCTGTGGCAATTTGAATTATTATGGCTAATCCTACTTACTGGATAGATGTACTGCTATTTGATTCAACGAGTTTCTTGGTGGCTTTTTTAGTCATGTCATAGCATGCTGTAGTATACGAGACACTGGAGTGACTTTTTATGCATGTTAGTGTTAGAAAAAAATTAAAGTATTTTCTCAATTGTCTTTGTAATGTTGCTCCAAATGCAGATTTGAAGTCACTTTATATCTAGGAATTTCCTCTTTTAGTTTTACAGCAAGGAGCTCATAATAAAATGGAGGGTTGACTCGGGGGCAAATCGCTCTTGTTTACTTTATGGTCAAAATGTGCATCGTGTTCAGCTGCAAAGATAAGATTGCCCCAACTGTCTACCTATTATGTTACCCATCATGTGAGCCTCCTTGCTCGTCACATCATACTGGAACTTGTAAAGTGAGAGAGGGGTCTCCATGCTTAACTCCTTGTTTTACAGTCAAATCATCAGTATTCTTTAGAATTGTCCTGCATATGCAGTATCTGTGATAGTATTATTATAGTAATAGTATCCTGTTTATGCACAGACAAGGGTTGGTGGGCTTGCTGATGTTGCCAGCAGCAGCTGACTTCTTTCCTTTGTGCCAAAGGGAAATAATACAAATAGAGTTGGTACTGCATGAAAATCACTTAAAATATGAAGAAATGAAGTGGTGTTCATAAAGACATTGACTGGTTGCATGAATTTCAATCAAGTAAAAAAAAAAAGGACTCCTGAAGTAATTGATAAACAGATATAAAATATTTAATATCTTTATAAAAATAAATTATGGAAAAATTACAAGATCCAGCTAGCCCATCTAAACGAGCACACAATGTGATTAGCTTTACATCATATATGTAATACTTGTCCCATTTCATCAAAGGCTGGGGCGTCCCTAGCTCAGTGGTCAAGCCACTAGACTGGATGCGGAGGACCAGGGTTCAAGTCCCGCCTGGTGCAGAATTTTTTCTCGGGACCTTTCAGAGTTTTCAAGGCTCTGCCCTGGACATTCATGTGGAATCTTCTCAACCGCCTTTGATATGACCTTTATGTGTTAAAAAGGGCGCTAAACTTCAAACTTTAGAACTTTTTTTTTCATCAAAAGCTTTCAAATATCTTTTCTACTTCTACGGCCAAGGATAAATAAACATTTTAATCAGTTGCCAACATGTGATTGTCTAATGGGAAAGTTACCTGCATCTTGGTGAGTGAAAAAACTTTCATTTTCATTCAAGATAGAATTCAAATAATAAAATAATTGAGCCTCAAAGACTAATAAAGACATTTTTTTTAAGTGGTCTTCATGAACCTGTGATTAAACTGGTTTCAGAAGTGTGCTGATCACCTGTTTGCCTTATCTACCTGATCCAGAGTATTTACAGCACTGCCCCAGCAATGATGGACTTCGAGCTGGCCGCAACACTCCTTAGTATAATAATGGATTAGCTCAATAGGTAGATTGTCACGCTTTCATTTCATAAGCAGAACATACTGGGTTTGAATCCCAGTAACGACGTTGGGATTTTTTCCTTTGAACTTTCTCGAGTTTTATGGCTCTGACCCTGATGATTCTAGTGGAATCAAGTCCTATCGGAGATGGATTATAATTCAGAAGTCCTACTTTTGTTATGACCTAAAAATACATGTTGCCAAGGGTGTAAAACTTAACAACTTTAAACTTTCTGGCTGGACAGTATTGTCATTCGCCATGGTGGGTTCGATTCATACTGTTGACATTCCACTTTTCTTCTTTTATGGCTATTTTTCTGACACTTTCACATTTTCCATCCTTGCTTGATGAATTGATGCTATCTTTTAATTCAATTTATATTTATATTGGGGGTACAATGCGATTTTTGGATAACAAAACAAAACAGAAATGTGTGGTAATCAAGTCACAATCTTTAATCTTAAGCTTATGCTGTTCTATCACAATTTAATTTTCCAACTCTCGGTTGAGAATAAGCACCCATTTCAACACTGAGGCAATTCAATCCGCAGAGTAAAAATTCTTGCTCAAGAAAATAACTAAGTGCCTTAATGGGTCTCAAACTTATGACCCTTGCATAGAAGTCCATTACTGTGACTTGGCAATTATTATTTCATATTTTTACAGGACAATTTTTGTATAGAAAATAAGCTAGTTCAACATTTTTGTTAAAGTCGATTCATTTTTAATGAACAAAATAGGATTTGTGATTATTTGTGCTCTTCAAGATTTAATGCCAAGACAACATTTGAAAGATTCACTGTGGTTTATAATTGTATAACAAGAGCAAACTTTTCCTGTATGCTTGGTGGGAAGAGGGTAGTAGAAAGTACCAAACAATATCAAGACTATTGAATGTATTAATACACTAACATAAGATTAACATTATTAACTAGTTTAGTTTAGTCAAATGTTTGTCAAAAGTATTTTCTTGTGACCAACATTTGTCTTTGTTTGATCGAACCCCATTAATAACACAGAAAAGTGTTGGGGCCAGCTTTATGTTCAGTCATGAAAGGCACACAGATACCCGCTATAAATACAGGCACCCTGACCACCAAAACACTGAACACAAGAGCTGGAAATGCTTTGGATCCAAGGATTTCAGACAAGCAGGTGATCAGCCCACTGTGCCCATCATCCTTTACTGACACCATGAGCAATACACTGAGGTGTATTAATCGAAGACAGGCCAATAAACAAATTACTGTAGCCCTTGTGTGTACCCCCTCAGCTATTGATAAATACTGGGAGGTTCTACCACTCTGGGCATCATTTGTCTTTGTCAAAATAATTTAAAAAATCACCAAAGACCATCATCATAACTGCCATCTTTGCTTGGACAGCCAGATTGCAGTTATACTGTTTGACTTTTACAAAATAGAAGATATAAGATTATGATGATAAACAGCCTAAACCATTAGAAACAACTACAATAAAATATTTTATATTTACAATCATCAATAATCCATTGCTATGATTGCTCTCCCGATAAAGATACTAATCTTGAAATTAAGAGATTGAACTGCATTTAAAAGTGAAAGGCAACCTCTAAATTGATAATTTTGTCAGCATTAAATATCTATCTATGACTATCACAATTTTTTTTTTCTGTGATGATGAAACCAAAAGCAGTCATCCAAGAAATTAAATAACATACACAGATAAAAGACATACAGTATGATTTGGATGGGACAGAGAAAAATGGACAAGGAATACATGAAACAAGTATTACTTGACCAAGAAAAGTTAATGCAGCTTGTGGTGTGATGAAAAGCATACTTATTTGTTCAGTTACTTCCCATGATGAATCGCCTATCCGATGTGGCCATGAAAAGTATAATCGGCCATTCAGTTTGTTTTTGGTTTGTTAATTTTTTAATAAAGCAAGGGAACCATCAAGCAGTGTAATAAAAATACACAGATCGGCTCAAAATAATCATTACAACTATGAAGTTATTTTTCACACTCAATCTGGTCAAGATTTTAGGTCGACGAATCTGTGAAATGGGTCGAGGAATGTGTGAAACAAATACAAAGAAAATATAGGGAAATGGTTGGGTCATTGACTTTAGGATGAGGAATATTACGTGTTGGACTATACATAGAAAATTCAAAGGTTTCATCTCTTTTACTTTTAATGCAAGGGTCAAAATATTTTTCTTCAGTCGAATGCATTTGATTTGTTTTTTAATGATAGTATCATTGATACAGGCTCAAGATTGGTTGAATTTGAATAAAGGATTGTGAAGATGAAGACATGATTTTCTATTCTGTGGTGTTCAATGCCATTTCTATTATAATAATTAGGGAATTCTCTCTTGTCTGTTTCTTGCTCACTTCAACATATTACTAGTTAGAGCTAACTGGGACACAAACCGAGCTTCAAAACAAACGTGCCCTCCGTGTTGCTACGGGCACATTAACTAGATTGGGGTTGTTTATTTAGCTGTTGCAAGTGGGTGTATTAACTAGTAATGGGTTAAAGGTGTTATAGATTTTTAAATCTATGTTATAACTGTCTTTTTCAACTACCTTAAACACATACCCTCAATAAAAGCAATATTTCTTGACATCCAAGTTCAGCAATAATGAAATGAAGTGAAAAACTTTCAAAGAATAATATGAGATGACTTCTATATGAAATATTTTCACAAAGAAAGAACTTGTGAATCCTAATGCCTCACATACTAGGTGAGATAAAATTAAATTAACAACAAACAATAACAAAAAAAGAAATGAGATCAGTTGCGTTATTTCAAAAGGGTTTCTTCACAGTTAACACCAAATTCTTTGCCGTCCTCTACAGGCAGAAGATAATGTCCAACCTGAAAAAAGATAAAATGCTTGCATTAACTCACTTGAGACTGAGCTACTTTTGAGCATTACAAGGAGGTTTTTGGGTACATTAAAAAAAACTATATTTTTAAAAGTTATCAAGCAATGCTATTGAAACTGAAACTTTCACAAATGATTTATACTAAATAAATCTTTCTTATAAAGTTCACAGTTACAGAATGAATCTATCTGCGTAACTTTTCAAAATGTGGGCACTCTCGGACTCCTCCCCAAACATATCAAACACATTTCTGTCATAGGATATCATCAAAATACTCAGAGTTGGTGGTAGATGTGTTCAAACTTATGATAAACAGAAAATGAAAGAACTAGCAAGGCTTGATTTTCGTCGTGAGACCCAGTCCTACTTTATAATTCATAAGTCACAGTGGGTTGATCACCTGCTTGGCTTAATATCTTGATCCACAGAAATCCAGCCTCATAGTGCTGGCCCTACACTGTAATGGTAAAAGGGAACTGGATAAGAAAGGAGAAAGTTTGATCAAAACATGGATCGGAATGTAGACGAAGAATACGTTCGGCTACCAATACACGGCGATTGCCGCAGTTAAATGCGTTAAATAGGTACGGGTTATCAGCGACTAAAGCAAACCAATGACCCTTAACAAAGATACCTATGTTACTGAAATCTTTATCCAAATTCATAACAGTTTGTTTCATTAAAATTTTGAAGTGGTATGTTGTGTTACCAGTTACAGTGGAAGTCGGTTACAATGGGATTGACAGGACCATGGCTTAAATCCCATTAAAAGCAAGTCCCATTGTAAACATACACAGAGGGATGTGATCAGTGTGCAGTGGGACGTTACAAGACTGCACACATTTTTTCTCTCACAATTCCTATCCCTTCACTTTCCCACGCATGTGACAATCACCGCCATAGACATAAGTATTATTGATATTTGATGATCATGGCACAATGCCTTGACCATCCTCCGATCCTATGCTGTGCAAAATAGGACTCAGGAAGCCAGGCTTCAAAGGGTTAAACTCTTTGACATGGCTTGGATTTGATTCAAGGATCTCCAGAGCTGTGGGTGAGTGCAGCACCATTGCACCACAGAGAGTCCCCTTATTGAAACAAAATGCCTGTACAGAATGAATGAAGAATAAATGTGACCAATCATAAATGAGACACCAAAACTCCTTACCACCCTGGACTGTCCTGCTACAGCCACAGTGCTGACCAGATCTCCAGTGTGGCTGACGGCACCAGGACTCCTGGAACAATCCAACTCAACTGTGACACGTGATCTTGCCTGGAGAGAAAAAAACACATGTCAATGTGACTTCACTCTATTGTACTAAGATCACTTATTTTACTTTCCCCATCCAGTGATCACTTGAGCTCTTAACCTTTGATCCGATGCCATGGTGAAAAACGTGTAGGTGTACTGTAGCTGATGTCTGTCAGCATATAGAGGGTGTTGCTGATGTCTGGTTTTGGGGGCAGATAAATCTCACAGAGTTCTTTGGGGTGTTAACATTTAAAAAATAGGTGTGTGACAGTTTCTTTCTGGAAATGAGAGAGAGAGAGAGAGAGAGAGAGAGAGAGAGAGAGAGAGAGAGAGAGAGAGAGAGAGAGAGAGAGAGAGA
>JARBEQ010245144.1:0-11638 GCA_030265355.1 Tritonia tetraquetra | reverse complement strand
CCGGTTTCGTCTTTTTCGTGGATTAAAAGTATAGTTTTTCATTGCTTGTTTACCTTCGGCTCGTTTTCGCTCAGCCACCGCCTGGGCACACTAAAGTTTATGCCCATGACTTCCGGTTGGGCAACGAGCGGTAGCAGGGTTAATGAATTTTCCGCCGAATACCTCTCATACATGCGTAATTATCCTTTCCCCGTCTATTTCTAACATTGGACTTAACCAATAGTTTTATCTCCACCTTGAAGAAAAAATCCATCCCAATCGAGAAGGAAAGCAATGGTGTCAGCCATTTTAAATTGTAGCTAAGGGGAGTTCAATGTTTACTTAGCGATGTTGAATTCTGGGAATATGTCTAAATGAAAATGTGGTTATTTTTCTTTGTATTATAGACCATGTGACATCACTATTTTTAGTTGTGCTTTGGGATTTCCTGGAATCAGGGGTTATTCTTAGGTTATTTGACTGCACACATATTTCTTGTTCAATTTGATGTGTTTTATATGGGTGTACAAATGCTGGACACGCACCCGCCCCATTAGAGGCAGCACTTTTTCAACTGTACATGTGTAGGGGTGTAACGTGCGGCGTGAGAGGGTGTGAACGGAAATGAACAGGGCTACTGCTACCATCGTAGTGACACTGCAATGGTGCAGGAAAAGATAACTCTCGCCATGATATCAAAAGTTTTGGGAACGGAAAGAAAAAGGCGAGTTATAAAAGAAACAAGAGTGACCTGCCCATGTAAGGCGTTAGTGTCTCTCCAGGCTCCAGGGGCATTATCCACTCAACTTTATTCCCCCCCCCCCCCTTTTTTTTCCAACAGGCTCCCACCACTTAGTCCTGCCCACATTCAAACAATAAGTCTGGGTTTGCATAAAATGGGGAGGCCGCCTGTGAATTGGGTATCCAAATAACTGACTAACCTATGTTGCCGCTCAGGCCCATCACACAGGTTCTCCGCCTTCACTTCACGCAATTTTCCAACTTCATTACCGGATTAGCCTTGGAGATGAATCAATGTTTCCCCAAATATTAACCAGCTGACGTATATGTCAGGGCCCTATTATGTAATTGAAATCATTAGTTAACACTCAGGGTTGCTATAGATAAAATAATATTACCTGTCGATCAGGATTCAGATGGATTACAAATAACAAATCAAAGCTGAGAACAGAACTGAAGATTCAGTCACTTTCGATTCGTTGACGTCCGGCAGAATAATATCAACTTCCGACTTCCGGTTGCATAAGACGTGGTTCGTTACATTCTAAAAGTTTCAATCCATCAATCAATCTGGCGTCGGCGATAAATGACCTCCACATTTCTCTGTCCTCAGCCGCTCTTATCACATCTGTTACGCGCTGGATACCGATCCATGACGTCAATCCATCCAATATCTTCTCTCTTTGTCTATCCTTTGACCGTTAACGTAGAATGCCTGTTGTTATCAATACATGTCCAATGAAGGCCGCTTGCTGTTTTATAATTTTCCTTAAAAGCGTTTTTTTTTTTTGGTGTGTGCTTCTTCCAGGATGTATTTTTTAAATTCGTTGCTGTCCACGGTACTTTGAGAATGCTTCTCACCATCCACATTTCCATTGCTTCTATCATTTTTGCAATTGATCTCTTTATTGTCCATGTTTTGCTGGTTCAATATAACATTGCACTATTTCCTGGCGTCAATGTCGGGATTTTTGTTTGTTAAAACGTTTTTCATCTTTTGGAATGTACACTTGGCCTGGTGCAATCTTGACTTCACTTCGGTGTTACATTACCATATGATTGTACCCAACTATTTGAATTTGTTTACATACCATGTAATTTATAACATTTATCGAATATTAAGGCGATCGTTAGTGTAGACACAAAGCATTAATTACGTGTGAAAAGATTACCAAGACAAAACTTACTTATGTCCGTTTAGTCAGTTTTGACTTGGAATTTCGTTTCCCCTCGAGCCCTATCGCACTAAGACAAAACTGTCTTAAATTTCGATTTTGTGCGCTATCGCTGTAGATCTACGCTAAACATGGATGTGAAAGAAGCCGTTTGTGTTTGTTCTCTCATATTTTCTAATAGAAAAAAGGAATATAAAAAGAGATTAATGGTTCACCCGATTATTATTTATTATTATCATTATCATTCTTTACATAATCATTGTCATGATTATTATTAGTACCATTGTCATATCATAATCAGATTATTATTATTATTATTATTATTATTATTATTATTGGGCCAGTTTTCTTATAGCTGAGGGGTTTACCACTAAGGCAACAGTAAATATTGTTATGGCCAAAACTTGGGCAACACCTAAACATGTGACGCCCTTTGTGACATTCAAGGTTTGGCACAGTGGGCTGATCACCTGCTTGCCTTATCTACCTGATCCAGAGATTTTTCCAGCACTGTGTTCAGCAATACTGGGCATGGAGCTGGCCACGACACTCCTTGCGGGGTATAATGTGGTTTGGATAACAAAACAAAACATTATTATTATTATTATTATCAATTATTACCTTCACAGTGGGTTGATCACCTGCTTGGTTTAATATCTTGATCCACAGAAATCCAGCATCGTAGTGGTGGCCCTACACTGTAATAGTAAACGGGAACTGGATGAGAAATAAATAAATTATTGGCTTTTATTACTATTATCATCATCATAGGAATAGGCTTCTGCACGCAAAGATGGATTAACAGCTTTATTTTTCATAAACGCTTCCTGCCAATCCTTTGATGTCAACCAATCTAATATGTCATCATTGTTCTCCCGTTCACTTGCCGGGCTTACAAGTCTCGACATAGTCGCCCAATAGTACGCAAGGAAATGCATTGTTATAATGGAGAAGTCATGTGATAAGTTTCGACTCTTGTTATAAATATAGACTCTTTGGTGAAATATAATGGCAATATGCATTAGACTATTCACTGAATGTGCTCGGCATGTTGTCCACGTTACTAGTTACCGATGACAAAAGAAGACCAATCACAACTATTACACACAGTTATCAACAGAGGCCTCGCCCACCTGAACAACAAAACACAAAAATTCCACTTCAACAAAGATCTCGCCTACATGCGACAAATAGCATAAAATGTACAGACAATAAAGATTGGGAAAGCAGCCGAGGCATCCCAGTGGAACACTATGACTAAATGTCCACATCGTCACCATCTGCTTCATCGCATGCATATTGCATTTCATTCGTCTCTATCTATCTATTCTAAGAGAGATAAGTGAAACGTTAGAAAAAAATATCACATTCTTTTTCTTTCTAACGCCATTCGCAAACCCCCATTATCTCCGCTATGCTCGGGGCGCCATCACATTCTTTTGACGGGTTATTTGATGAAGACGAAGAGGGCCTTTAGGAGGTCCCAGTGGCGCAGAGGTACGGTTCTCGCCTCTGAAGTGAAAGGTACCAGGTTCGATTCCCGATAAACTCGGAGGTTCCGTGTGCACGTTGCGCATATTAAAGAACCCTTGGCAGTCGAAAATCGATAAGAGTAGGCTGCAAGGCAGCTGTACCTAGTCCCACCTGATCCCACCTACCTGAATAGGATCAGGGGAGTGGCTAATAGGTTTTCACCGAGTTTCAAGGAGAAAATACCCGACAGTGTCGCTGCCGGGATTCGAACCCGGTACCTTTCTCTTCAGTTGCGAGAACCGTAATTCTGCACCACTGGGACCCCCAGCAATTGATCATATGAAGGCAATATCTTCTTTGGAGAGGAGTTTCATTATTTTGTTGTTGATGACTGTGTGTATTGCTGTCACTGGTCTTCCTTTGAATCTGTTGGCAGATGTAATGAAAAAATATGTAGCTTTATTGGCAGGTATATTTATGTCTCTTCGTAGTATATGTCTAAATAGTAGCCATCAGCTTTCCAGTGTTTAGAAAGACAAAGGCCTTTCATTGCATTTTTGTGTACAACAACTTGTTTTTAATCGTTGTGGGGTATCGTATGTTTGAGAATCCACAGGATTTGATTTCTGAAGAATGTGTTGTTCTGACGGGTTTTTTAGCTTGTGGAAAACTCTAGTCACGTTTTCCTATGCTTAGACATTTGTCACTTCTTCTGATAACTTATCTTATTTATTTGTTTGCGAAAATATTTTATTATATACTTCTAAATTATTTGTATCATGTAATAAGTCGGTGCTGTAAATGTATAAAAAAGAAAAGACATTTTCAATCTAATGTTACAATTTTCACCGGACAGGAAATATCGTGTCTCACGAGACAAAATAGACATTAGCCATCCGACTCTACATCCGATTTGACGATTGAGAACTTGGAAGGGGAGGACCCAGCAAAATGGTACCGTATCTAACACTGTTGCTTATCGAATACTAATGTATTTCCATGCTTGTTTTGATGTTGTCTTGTATTTGTGAATTGAAGTCTGGAATTTTCAAGTGTGCATTAGGTCGTAAATGCCATTGAATTTCACTAACAAAAAGAAAGTGGGTGTGTATCCTTGGTCTCACTCTCAGAGATGCTGTCTCTGTCATGTGATGATAACAATGTTTAGACTCTTGATTCACCCTGTTAATTATTCATGTATTGATATTGAATACCCGTTTCTGAAACACGAAAGTTGACTACCATTCAATAATGAGTGAAATGAAGTTGTTCTTATTACAAGACTACAGTTAGTCTCATAATTAGATGGAAAAGATGAATTGGCTCTAGGAGACCTGGAGAGAGTGTGTATTGTCTCCTTAGTCTTCTTAGTACTTAGGAGTCAACCCGCTTTGCTCGTAAGTCTCAAGAAAACAATCTTTTTATTAGAAGTACTAAAAACGTCTGACTAGTCTGTCTAGTAGTTTTAGGTCGGTCCTGCTGGTTTGGCTAGAGGTGCCAATATTTTATTATCAATGGAAAGGAAATGCACAAACTCAAAACCACTCATGGTCATGACTTAGCTTTCTCTACTAGATACTAATGAATATGAATGTGTCTAAGTCTATGTCCAGATCTCTAGCTAAGTACCTCGTTTTATTCTCAACCAGTGAATTATTAATTTGGATAATTCCGTCTAGGTTTTTAGCAAAACTGTGTGTAGAATATATATTATAGTGTAGACTATTCAATTTGGAAAGTACATAGAGTTTAGGGAACCTTCAAGTTCAAGTGTTAAAATTTTCTTGGACGCCATTCCATTGTCATTAGTTGGGAATTACTGGAGAAAAGTCTTCATTTTTAATGTGTTTTCCGCAACTTTTTGAAGTATTATAATGCTTAGATTTTAGGGTTCAAGGACATGGAACAAGTGACCCTGAATGTGTCAGACTTCATTCTCCATGATTATCCACCATTCTTTAGAAGCTGGGACAAAGATTCTTATTTGAATTTCTCTGGGATAATTCTGCCATTTTGTTTGATAGCTTTGATTACATTCCAAGCAAAATGGATGCTCCAAAGTAAAAGAGCCCCCCATTCGCTTGGCCTTTTCTGAGATATAATTTTTTTAAATTTAGACATTATTAAACAATTAAATAATACCTATCGTGGTTTCTTATACTTGGTCTGAAAATGTGTACACTTGACTTTGATTTTTTGTTTGTTCATATTAAATTAAGCTATTTGACGTAAAGAGCAAAGCATTATTTCAACATTACTTGTAAAAAATAACATTACCTAAGAATAGCATAGATTCATGCTGTTGAGAACACTATAGTAGATTCAAAATCTTAATGTATCTCTTTTTAGAATTCTATTTTATTTTTTGGGGAAAAACTGTTGAAAGATTTGTTTTTTTTCTGGCTTTCATGTTGACTTTTTATTGTCTCTTTGGCTTTTCACAATTCTTTTGGTCTTTTCGCAGAAGTAGTTATTCATTTTGTAACTTTGCTTCTACAAAATTGTTGTTGTTTCGGTTTGCCCGAGTAAAGTAAAGGCTTTCGGTTTCTCGTATGTCAATAACTGTACCTAATTAGTTATAAATCCAATATATATTTTAAAATTTCTATTCTTGTAAAATGACATGGAAACTTAAAAGTAACGTTTTAGGGGCTTTTAAATGAATGAATTATTATAAAAATTGGAGGCTATAAAAAGATAAATTAAATGCACCTCATTTATGACTGTCAGATCAAGTGCTTTTGTCATATTTTGCTCATCATATTAACTAGTGGATTGATCACCTGCTTGGCTTAATAGCTTGATCCAGAGAAATCCAGACTCATTGTGCTGGCCCTACACTGTAATGGTAAAAGGGAATTGGATAAGAAAGAAAGAAAGAAATTAACAAGAAAGAATTTATTTTGTTATGGTTGAAAGAGTTAATAATTAAAGTGTGCCTATATAGTGGAAATCGGTTACAAGGGGATCGTTGGGACCATGGCTTACACCTGATTTTAAGTGAGTCCCATTGTAAACATACACCAAGGGATGTAAAATCAGTTGAGAGCAAAAATTGTTCACTTTAACAGTTCGACGTCACAGGCCTTCACACATTTTTTCTTTTCTTTCTTTCTTCTCCAATTCCCTTTTACCATTACAGTGTAGGGCCAGCACTCTAACGCTGGATTTCTATGGATCAAGATATTAAGCCAAGCAGGTGATCAACCCACTGTGACCTTTGTTGTAGGGATTCATTTTGCCTGGACAGCGGCCTTGCGGCCTACTCTCGGTTTTTAACTGCCAAGGGTTCTTTAACATGCACACAGGACCTCCAAGTTTATCGTCCGTCTCCGATAGGACTAGGTTCTAGGTTTTCACGAAGAAAAATACCTGACGCTGCCGTGAATCGAACCATCTACGTTTCACTTCAGAAGCAATAACCGTACCTCTGTGTCACTGAGACCCCCTACATTTTTCTCCACCAACTCCCATTCCTTCACTTTTGCATGCACATGCCATTCACTTCACAGCCATAGACATGATAAGTATTATCATTACTTTATGTCTATGATCAGGGCACAACGCCTTGGCCATCCTCCAATCCCATGCTGTGCAATCTAGCGTGTAATTAGAGGAATAAATCAATATAAGTGCTATATCTGAGTCGACTCAAGCGCATATGGGATGTCCTGTTGTAGTCATGTTGGATGAAATATGATCCTGCTTTAAGGGGGCGTAATTATTATACTTTATATATATAGAGCAAAAATCAGGGATTTATGAATGCTCCCGTTGTATCTGAGGCTGTTGTTCAAGTTCTACCAAAGCCCTTAAATCTTACTTTTAATAAGTTGAAAGCTGAAATCATATTGTATTATTATTTGTATGACATGGTTACAATTAAAGATCTCTGGTAATGAACAGCTTTCTATTGTACATATTCATATTTTAACAGAGTTTCTTTGGCTTTGGTCAAAGTGCTGAAATTGAGATAGCTTTGGATGGCCAAGAAAGTCGGAGGACAGCAGAAATCAAAACTGAAGATGGAAAAAGAGAAAAACACTTTTTATACTTTGATGGGGAGACAGTTTCAGGAAAGGTAAGTATTTTATCTCTTCTGCTAAAAAGTTCAGTGGTTTTACACTATAATAATAGATAATTTCTTTATCAACGATTACCTTTTTTGGAATGTAACAAACTGTATGAATTTCTGATACCATGACCGAATTTTTAAGTCTTATCATACGACCTTACTTTGAATAGGGTGTAAACAAAGGTAACGCTTTTTCTTTGTGATTTTGAATTGCCAAGGATCCTGAGAGTGATGTTCTGTTTTTAACCCATGTTATAAAATATTAGCATCCCATGCTTTCAATAGAAAAATGCTTTAAAACTGCAAGTGGAACTCAAACTGCGGTGATGGAGCACTTAACCTCTGAGAGCCTTCATTGCTCTTTGTAATGGTGTAATGCTAACAACCATTATCATAGTCAATATATTAAGCTCATTATTGATGGGCTGGAGCAAAGATAGGGCAATAAGCAAAACTTGCCAGACTGTGTACAGTGGTAAAGATCCTACCTGTGTGCTTGTGCATTTCTAGGCTCTTGCAGTGGGCTGGGCTGAATAAACAAAATCAAACTATAGACTACAAAAAAAATTCACACCGTTGAATGTTTTTAACATTGTGTGTCATAAAGGGGGAAAAATGTAATGCTTATTACTTAAGGTTTGATAAGAAAAACAGAGAATTAAACAGCATTTTTTACTGATAAAACTGATGAAGTATTTTTATATTTAAAAAAAATATTTTGAAATTTTCTCATTGCAGGTGAATGTTAATTTGAAAAAGAGTGGGAGCAAATTAGAACACCAAGGAGTGAAGATCGAATTTATTGGACAAATAGGTAATATTTGAATGATATCTTATGCAGGCTTGCCAACCCTCCCTATTTTTTCCCCCGAAGATTTTTGCGGATTCCAAAATCCTGAATTCTTGTATGTGTATGCGAAAGAACAATTTTTAGCATGATTCACACGCAGCCCTCAAATTCCAGGGATCTGTTGAAAAAGAGGCCAGCTGGTGAAGATATTTTATTTTATCACTTGTGGCAGTGTCAGGTGACACCGGAGCATTATCCCTAAATTCAATCTCAGGAAGTTGGCAAGCCTGCTTAATGTTAAAAAGATTTATTCTTATTTCATTCTGCATTCTTGTCTCTTTTTTTTTTTCAATTCATTGTCTTTAATATTATTAAGATTTGAGAACTGTTGTGATTGTCTTTTTATTATAACAAAAGTTGTGTTTGTAAATTTTGTGTTAGTTTTTCATTCTAGCTGGTGTTATGAATTGGAGCTAGAGATATGCAAACTCAGCTGGCATCAATGTTTTCTCTGTTCGACTTCTTAGAATGAAGGATTTGAATGACGAAAAAGATATTCGTCACCTGACTCCATTTTTCATGTATTTCTGTTTAGAATTGTACTATGACAGAGGCAACCACCATGAATTCACCTCCCTGGTCAAAGAGCTCGCAAGACCAGGGGACCTTACACAAAACACAAGTTACGCTTTTGAATTTGCACAGGTTGAAAAGCCATATGAATCTTACACAGGAGCCAATGTCAGATTACGGTAAGATCACAGTAGAATATTAATTCAATGTTGTTAATGCTGCTTGATTATATCTGTGTAATGGCAATTAATCTTTGGTTGTCACAGTTACTTGCCTACCAAGTTGCCAGTAAAATGGCTACCTTTATGCTTCAATGAAAAGTCTAACATTCCTCAATACAATGTGCTACAATTACTATTTCCTCCCTATATCAGAATAATGTTATAGTTTGAAATATCAGTCTTTGTCTGCACTACAAACAAATGACACTTCAGACAACTTTTTATGGAGTCTATGATGAAGGGAATGTCTTTGTACCATTTTTCCTTCAGCATGTTACTTATTGAATTTTGACAAAGAGTTAATGATGTGGGGTTTTTTTTCTTAGAGGGTGGACACTTATCGGAAGCTGGAGTAATGTCTTCGAATCTGTTCCTGTAGTCGGGTTCAAATACGGCTTCCTCTAGGGGTAGAACTCACTCCAGCCTCACGTAAACTACAACTACGAAAGAAAAGATGGCTCGTAGCCCCCCCCCAGGCATATAATTGCCAAAAAGAAAACAACAAACAACAAAACAAAGGGATTAAGAAATCCAAACTAGAAAGAAATTTGCGAAGCCCAGTTCGCCAACATTAAAAATTTATAAATGATATTAATTGGACAAGGGGATAATTTTATCCACCAAACATTGTTGAAAAAGACAACATCTCCAGCCTTCAAAGGGGGAGGTAAGAGAGACTGGTAGGTCAATTAAGATAAAAGGGCAGTGAACACAAATCTCTTCCACATGAAGATTACTATAACCTTTGATCTATTTAGACCAAGTACATCCTATCCATTAATCTTTCTTTCTTTATCAATAACCTTTTAGTACCTTTTAGTATAAGGGTTTGAGGATAGAGACAGAAACCGTAACAGACACGATTGAAGACCAATACTCTGTTTCAACCTTTTATCTTGATTGAATGTATTATTATATTTTGGGGGGCGTCCCTAGCTCAGTGGTCAAGTTACTAGACTTTGAATGCGGAGGACCAGGGTTCAAGTCCCGCCTGGTGTGGAATTTTTTCTCTGGACCTTTAGGGGTTTTCAAAGCTCTGCCCTGGAGATTCACATGGAAGTTCTGTTGAACCGTCTTTGATATGACCTTTATGTGTTAAAAGGGCATTAAACTTCGAACTTTCGAAATTATATTTTGACTATTTCAAACCCCGATTTTTATATTAACACAATAGAGAAATGTTATGATTTTTTTCAGATCTATTCAAAATTTTACTCTTTTCCTTTTTATATCCATTTTAAAAACCCATTCTTTTTATTTTATTTTATCCTTCACAGTTACTTTTTACGAGTGACAATTGTGCGCAGAATTTCAGACACAGTCAAGGAGCAAGACATAATAGTCCACACTTTGTCACAGTATCCCGAGCTGAACTCCAGTATAAAAATGGAAGTTGGGATTGAGGACTGCCTTCATATTGAATTTGAATACAACAAATCCAAGTAAGTTATAATGGTCTATATAAAATAATAAAAAAGAAAGGATTAACATCAATCAAATCTTTGAATGGAATACTTTTTGTGTTTACCTGGAGTAGGTTATTGACACAGCAAGTTGATAGCTAGTTACTAATTGTCCCGAAACAATCCCACTGTCCAAAGATAACTATCTTTTACCGGTACACAAAAGTTACATGTCATATTTGCCACTCGCAGATGTTTTTTACCCACTGACTTTTAAAGAGTGAATATCCCAAATTTGACACTCAAAATATCTGTATTCGCCACTCGCGGTTGATTTGACTTATATGACCCCTATTTTTGTATGTTCTTGTGTTTGGCTCTGTCAATTTCAAGAAAGTGGGACTGGAACTGCTAAAAATGATAGCATTAAGAAAGGAGGAAAGTATGGCAATGCCAAAACTTAACCATAGAGAAGAAAATGTTTTGTAAGCAATTGTCCATTTCTTTTGTTGTTCTGCTTTCACACCAACAACCACAACAGCCGCAAAAAATACATGACTATATCTGAAACATTGTTCAAACAAAGGTACCACTTGAAAGATGTTATAGTGGGCAAGATCTATTTTCTACTTGTACGGATCAAAATCCGTTACATGGAACTGGCTATTGTGAGAAGAGAGACGACAGGGGCAGGTAAATCCAGTATATTCCTAGCAGCATTTGGAAATGTGTTGGTATCCTCATACATATATGTAATATCTATTATTTTGCTCTTTATTCCAGTTCTGTATATATTTGTATCTCCTTTTTCTATAATCGTGTAGTTTTTAGTTTTTCTGTTATTTCTGTCTTCTTGTAACTTTGAGTTATTGAATATTCACTTTTCTTAGCAATCCAGTGATGTGCAATCCACATTTTCATTATTTTTTGAAAGTCAACTTGTTTGCCAGGTTGAACAAGAGGGGAAAGGTAATGTATGAACTTCCAAAAGGGACAAAGCACAGGGATGTAGAACCTTTCGGGCCACAACGCCCTTCTTTCAGCAAACAGACAAAAAAACACATAACACGAAAATAGGTATTGGAATATCCAGCAATTCGATCAATGACTTGGGAAACATATCAGCTATTGATGTTGCTTCAGTGATAAGTAAGATATTTTATGTTGCTTCAGTGATAAGTAAGATATTTTATGTTGCTTCAGTGATA
>JARBEQ010245111.1:0-11640 GCA_030265355.1 Tritonia tetraquetra | reverse complement strand
TTGGGCAACACCTAAAAATGTGACGCTCATTGTGCCGTGCAAGGTTCGGGGCACAGTGGGCTGACCACCTGCTTGCCATAGCTACCTGATCCAGAGTTCTTCCAGCACTGTGCTCAGCAATGCTAAACTTGGAGCTGGCCATGACACTCCTTGTGGGTATAATGTGGTTTGGATAACAAAACAAATTTTGATGATATTAGCCCTGACTATTACCTAATTGGTAACTTGTATACTCTCTATGGAGTTGAGAAGGTTATGGGAGTGTTATGGCCTGTCAGGGGTAATCGAAATATTGTAATGTGCATAGAACATGATGAACTTATGGATATGCACTAATAAGAATGCTTTACTTTACTTTACCTCTTCACTGGAAATTGAAAGATTTAAAATGACTGCTTTTATTTATCTGTATAGGCTGGAGATTTCCACATTCCAGGTTATGCTCATCAAGACGTGGACAGATTTGCCATCCTGCTGGACATCTGGACAAATCATGCAGCTTTTATGGAATGTAAACGAGAGGTGAGATTTTGGTGGAGGGATGTTGTGGCTTGTTAAATATATAAACAAAAACCAAACTCAACATCTTATCTCACATATACATATGGATATTTACTGTTTTGTTGAAAGATTAGATTGCTATCAATTAACCTTGTTGTGAAAGTGTCTATGTAGCAGAGGGGTTATGTCCCTTGCTTTTAGATCAGAGAAGGATTTTTTCCCTTGGGCTTTTCAGCGTTTTTAAGGCTCTGCCCTGGTGATGTACATGGGTTCTTTGAGTCTTTATTGAATTGATTTCATCAGTTACTGTCATCCCATAATAAGATGGCAGCGATCCCTGATAAATTATTATAAGGTGATGTTTAATCTCATAACTACCTCAAATTGTTGATAGAAATATTTAATCTTAGCTTAGTGCAAAAATAGCACTCAAAATTCTTTCAGGTTTTGTTCACCGAGATATGTTATATACCACCCTTTTTGTAACACACTTATTGTGTTCATTATATTACAGCAAGAACTAAAAAGCAGGACAAAATAAAAAACAAAAACAAAAAAAAACACCCAAAACCCAAAACAAATTACTCCCCTCCTTGTGAAAATGAAAACGTCACCCCTTGTTAAAGACCTAAACCTCAAGCAATTAGAAATAAGATGATAACACAATAAGGTCACTTTTTTTGGTTTCGTTTTAAAGGCTTTTATAAACTTCATTAGAAAGAGCCATAACAAGTAAATTACATGCACTACAATAAGGATTGAAGCTCGTTTTCTCTCCTTCTTTTCATCAACAATCCATCTCTCGAACAGCCTACTGAAGCAAACCATAATCACCATCTTCAAACTAGCTCTCTCATCTTGGTCAAACATCATCAAACTGTAATAAGATCATCAGATTCTAAAATTGTATCTCGTGCTCTTTGTCTCAGCCCTCATAGTTATTACTAATATGACTGATCCTCCAACCAAAGGGGTTTCTACATTATCAAGAAAAAGAAGAAAAACTTGATGATATTTATAACACTATGGTAATGCATGCCTTGTAAATGTTAAACCTAATTACCGCACATAGGTAAAGCAACTACTGTACTTAGCATAACCACCTAACTGTATCACTACCCTTTGTCTGTATCAGTCTGTACCCAAGTCATCATCCTTTGAACACATGTTTAAATTAACTTGTACAAACTATAATTGTTATTGATTTTTTTAATATATGAGTCTTGTGTGCTTCAAGAATACGACAGAACCAACAGAATAAACTTTTTTCTCATATTCCATTAGCTCCTTGACTGCTATTTTGAAGCATATCACCATGTGTGTGACCGAGATGAGCGCAGAAGACTGGCTCAAGTCATAACGGATATTATCAGTCAGCTTCCTCGATTTGACCTGAGTGCAGAATATTTTGTGCGGATGTACAGAGCTGAATGCAGTCTCATGCGACACCAGACAGCTTTGGTGAAATCAATCCTGGACAAACAAATTGAAATGCAACGGGAATATATCCAGCGTGTGACCAGAGAGGGAGACAAGGAGTTTGGTTTGCCCAAAAGCATTATTCCCCGGCAACCAATTGCTGTCAACCTCAGCAGGTAACAGATTTACTTTTTTTTCTGTGATATTTTGTTGAGGAGCAATGAAATTATCGTACTAGTGTTGGGATTTGTGTCTCTGTTTGATGCTGGTGATCTATAGCATATATTTTCTAATGCACATCTATAAAAAGAATTTCCCAAATTGGGACAAACAGAGTGATTATTTAGGCCATGTAGCCCAAATTACTCTGTGGTTATTTGGGGTATGTAAATATTTTCAACCAATTTTGATTTACTGTTTTTCAATTGGAATATGTTTAGACTTTAGGGTTCATGGACATGGAACAAGTGACTCTATAACAGCCACGAACATAACCAAACTTGAGATGGTTCAGCGAAAAGCAGCGCGCTTTGTTGTAGGAGACTATCGTACTACCAGCAGCATCACACAAATCATGAAAGATTTGGAATGGCCCACGCTAGAGGAAAGAAGGAAGAAAGCAAAAGTTACCACGCTTTTCAAAGCAATCCGTGAATCCATCGACGTTCCTACCAACCAACTTGTAACAATGACATCAAAAACAAAAGGCCATGAACTCTGTTACCACATTCCACACTCAAGGACTAACATCCATATGCAGTCCTTCTTCCCATCTGCCATAAGACTGTGGAACAATTTGCCACCAACAGTGGTCAGAAAACCTGATGTACAATCTTTCTGGGCCAGTTTGAAGATGGTCACACAATGAGCGAACCCTTGTATCCTTTGTTCAGTGTTTTCATGTTTAGATTAGTTTTGCGACAATACACCAGAGGTGGTCTGCAAATTAACGGAAGAAGAAGAATGAAACAATGATTTAAACCAAGTAGGTCAAACTCAGTGAAAACCTATTAGCCACTCCCCGATCCTATTCGGGTAGGTGGGATCGAAAACCTAGTCCTATCGGAGACGTCGATAAACTCTGAGGTCCCATGTGCGCGTTGCACACGTTAAAGGACAATTTGAAAGGAAAGAGAGATGTTTGACAGCCTGCAAAGCCTTCGAGGGATATGATTGCTAATCTATACTGTTTGTCATTGTTTAATTACAGACCTGCTCTGAAGAATGTTTACATGCTGGAGTTCCATCCCACCCTAGCCATTGCTAGTCGGATCCCCGCAGCCCTGAAACATGCTTATTGGGTGAGAATGAAAATGAATATAATTAAAGGGGAGCAGGCACTAGCAATAATAAATGGTAACAAGCAAAGGTGGAAAATGTGAAAGTGCCAGAAAAATAGTTGCAGAAGAAGAAAAGAGGAATGTCTCTGGATAGGTGGTGTTCAATTCCCTTGGTTGTCATTTTTTCCTCTATTGCTATTTTTTCTGACATTTCACATTTTCCATCTATATTGGGTGAGAATGAATCTTGTTTATGATGGGAACACAAATCGTATAGCTCAATGCAATACAAAGAATATAGTCAGAAGCTGAAATTCATGTTGTTCTTTTGTAAGCACAAAAAGGTGAAAAAAAGTTGCTGAAGGGAGTAGAAATTATATACAGTAATCTCTTTCTATTCATTCTTGTTGGTTGTAGCTACTGAAAGTTGATGTGCATCCATAATGGGATTGGTGTAAAAATCAGGATACCATCCACTTGAAGCAAATTATATTAAGAGATGGAAATTTTGCAGAAAAATAGCCATAGAAGAAGAAAAGTGGTGCAGTGGTCTCTGCCTAAGAACCCGCCAGCTAAGAACCCGATCCATCTTACAACCCATCGTCAGTTTGAAACATATTTTTTTCGATATAATTCTCATTTCTAAGAACCCGACAACATGTATATAACTCTCCATAAGAACCCGCTGTTTGAATGGATTTCGTGCTCGGGTATTAAAATGATACAAAACAAAACAAAAGTCTTCAGTTGAAATGACTGATAAACAATCGAGATGGCTAAGGCTCAACTTACTTCAATGCACTCCATCATCTACAGCGTCAAAAAGATCCGTCCAGCACACAGGTCATGTAAAAAAAAAATTCGTTAGCAAAGGGAGGTAATTCACACTGGCCAAAAGAGGAATTCACCACCTCATGTATAGCTTTTAACACTGTAATGTTAAAAGGGAACTGGATAAGAAAGAAAGAATGTATAGCTTTTATTGCTCCTCTTAGAAATTTATGTAAGAACCCGGTCTGCTTTAGAACCTGGTCCGCCTTAGAACCCTGTCCACTTAGTGCTGTCTCCTGATGGGTGGGTTCTTAGACAGAGACCACTGTATGTTGACCATGGAGATCAAACCCACACCACTGAAAAGCAAATTAAGCTGATAGAGATCTCTCTTTTCTTTCTTTTATTACAATTTAGGATCTATATGAGATCCATCAGCCAGACTCTGCCTATGCTGCTCTAATGATGGAGAAGAAACTGCTGCAGATGGCGCTGAAAGAGTGGGAGGGCCTTCCCATCATGGGAAACTCTTTTTCTATGCAAGTTCAAAAAGATGTGAGTCATGATTATTGCTTTTTGGCTTTTTAAACATATTGTTATTTCTTTGTTTACATTTTTTTTTTGTTTGCAAATTATTTGCGATTGCAAGTAAGAAAAATGTATGAGTTCTAAGATAAGCTTTTGTGTCTTTGCCAACTTTGGATATAGTAAGTTGTGATAATTTCTACACTAATTTTCAATGGGAGATGACACATAAGCATACACAACTTGAGTCTATGGTTGAATAAAGTATATCTGAATGCCATGTGTGCTAGGAACACACTTTGGCGAGAATAATTGAAGGGTGTGTCAATTCATTGCCCAACAGTTCATATTGTAGCAATGGTGTCAATTAGTGAATTTTCCCATCGTCTTTCTTAGAAAAATTCTGCCTGTCACTGATAAATTTTATGATTTGATTACCACTTTAACAATACATTTTTATTCACATTTTCCTCCACGTTTTTGTTTTGTTTTATAATGTACTTATCATTTTCTTGTAAATTATTTCCCACCCCCCAGCTATTTTCTGATGTTTTTGCTGAAGACCCACTGTTTCAATGTGAGCTGGCCCTTCATTCCATTAACCAGCAAGAACAAAAAGCTGGCAGACGCACGCACAAAGAAAAACATAAAGCCATGGTGGTGACTATAGCCAGGTTGTTTGAGGTAAGGAATGCTGCCTTGTCATTAAATTGCAACATTTAATTATTGATTGCAAAGGCATAACTGGAGGTGAGGTCGCTAAGTTCAAGGCTGCAAGGGTTGTGATGGTTGTGGTTTCAAGCCCCACTCGAGACATTTTATTGTTTTTATGGGCTGGAAATGTAGAATTAGATCAGCCCACTGTGTCCATAACTCTTTATTGGCACCATGGGCTATATGCTGAGCAGTATTTTTAAAAAATGAAACGGGCCAAGGTACAATTACTATTTCTCTTGTGGCTACCACTTTACTATGGTAAGAACTGGAAGAATTTGCCATTTTGGACAAAACTTGAGCCTATCAAAACAGTTTAAAAGATTCAAGTTTCTCCTTTTTCAAAAAGTTATCATCAACCTTTTTAAAAAAAAGGTAAATTATGTTTACTCAACAACTGATATATTAACATTTGATGTTTTACATATATATCTTAGACACTGACTCTGAGACACAGGCTGATCAATACATCCTGGGAAACAGAGATTTTGTCAAAGGTGAGTATTATGATAGAAAAATCGTTGGTGTCGTAAGCAAACCACTTAAGTCCAGATTTTAAAAAAACTGCTGACCTTCAACACACCTTGTGATGAAATCAAAGCTCTTAACATGGATCAATGAAATCATGAGAAATGGAATACAAGCACTCTATGCATCTCTTCTCTGTTCTATTTTCAAATCAGTCTTTTGTTTCTTCTGTAAAAACAACGGTTTGCTTGCAACATCGACAAAATGCTTTCCTTCTTTCTTTCTTATTCAGTTTTCTTTTGCAAAGCATCTCAATATCTTGTGGGTCTCATGTTAGATATAGATCCAGAATCTCTCTGGAAATGGAAAATGCAAAACAAGCAGAAAATCAAACCATGGAATAAACAGTCAATTTGGGGTAAATTTATGTTTATCTAGCCAGGACAGCAAACACATTTGGCAGATTGAACATAGACATGTGACTTGGTTTTTGACGCATTGGAGAAGGTGGACCGGACTTTTTTTTGTCATTACAGTTTGTTTTAGACAGAAAAATTCTTGATTGTCTCAAGTAGCTGAATACAAGACTGATAAACATATGGGAATGATTCCGACAGTGCAAATATGTCATCTAATATAAGTTGAGAGGGGTGTCCCAGTGGCGCAGAGGTACGGTTCTTGCCTCAGAAGCGAAAGGTACATGGTTCGATTCCCGGCATCGTCAGGTATTTTTTCCATGAAACTCGGTGAAAACCTATATGTCACTCCCCTGATTCGGGTAGGTGGGATCAAAGAACCTAGTCCTATCGGAGATGGACGATAAACTCAAAGGTCCCGTGTGCACGTTGCACACGTTAAAGAACCCTTGGCAGTTTAAAAAATTGATAAGAGTAGGCCGCAAGGCTGCTGTCAGGGCAAAATTAATTCCTACCACAAAGGTCACAGTGGGTTGATCACCTGCTTGGCTTGATACCTTGATCCAAAGAACCCAGCCTCATGGTGCTGCTCTACACTGTAATGGTAAAAGGAATTGGATAAGAAAAAAAGAATATAAGTTGAGACAAGCCTGAGTTGGATCAGATTAGCTGTGTAGACTTATTTTTGCCTTTGAGAGGCATCAAACTTATAATAGATTTGTGTGAAAATTTATCATTTTTGCATTTTTTCCATCACTGCCAGTGGGAATCTTTCATTCCCCTGTGATCATACAAAATTTGGACCGATTAAATTGACAATACAAAGTGGTCAAGGACCTTGTTATACATACATACTTACTCACTTAGGCCCGATGCTCTAATGAGGATATATGCTGTCCACATCAGACTCTTCTCAAGTTCTATTGAACCGCCTTTGGTATAACCTTTATGTTTTAAAAAGGGCGTTAGACTTCAACCTTCAGAACTTTTATACTTGACATAGAGAAATGATAGGAAATGATGAGATCATTACTGAAATGAAAGCATCTCTACATATTGTCTGGTCAGAAAGAAAAATGAAATTAATTCGATTTGGATGACATTGGGAAACTAATAAGTTAGTATTCTTTAACAAATGGCTCCATGGTTTATTCTATGCAGTTGTACAAGAAGCAGGCCACAGACATGGGATATGCAGAGTGTCACATGAACCTCCGTTTTGTCCAGTTTGAGTTTGCCAGCTTCAAGGACAAGGCAGGGAAACCCCCTCCGGTCTTTATCACGGCAGTTCAGGAAGATGATACGGCTGTTGACAAGTGGGTTGGCTTATCATTGACGTCATCTTCATCATCATCATCATCATCATCATCATCATCATCATCATCATCATCATCATCATCATCATCATCATCATCATCACTTTGATCATTTCCATTATCATCATCATCATCATCATCATCTCCATCATCATCATCATCATCATTATCATCACTATCATCATCATCATCATCTCCATCACCATCATCATCATCATCATCATCACCACAGCTATCATCATTTTTATGAAAATTTGCTTTGTGGTTGTTTATGTACTGTGACATTAATGCCAACAACAATTATATTCTGAAACTGAAATAACGAAAATAATAGAAATCTCAAAACCAAATTACAACATCAATGATATATTGTAATATTTTGAAGCAAGTGAGGGAAAAAAATTAACAACTTTAAGGTAAGCGTTTCAATGATCAATGATTAAAATTTTTTTTATTAAAAAAAAAAATAACTTGTGATGAATGAAAGATAATAAGGAGAATACAAATCCAAGTTATTTTGTGTTTTATGATTATGAAATGAGTTTTTCTCTTTACCTTGCATTAATTTCTAGATATACCCCGTCCTGCCTCCACCTTGCAATCCATGAGTTGGACGAAGGCCACGTCGGAAGGTTTTCTTTCCGGAGTCGTGATGGTGTGTTACAGGTAAATACAGAGCACAAGGAATTGGATGTGTTAATTTTTCTGTTGAGGTTTATTTCTAGTTTCATCCATCTTTAATGTCTTTGTTTCTTTCTTTATTTGTTATACCATCTTGTTTTTGTAATATATCGCAGTGTAAGGGCTAACTAACTTTGTGTTAACATTTATTCCGGTGGGTCTCGTAATTATGCACTCTGCTTGACCACAACGGGTTTGGTTAATTTGCATTTCCTTTGACTGTGACATCGCCTAACGTCCCGTATTTATATATCTTGGGTAATGTTTTACTGGGTTGCCGCTTGTTCTCATGCTTTCCTCCCCAAATTTCTCCTAAATTAGCATATGTTAGATCATAAAACTATTACCCAATGAAATGAAAGCATTATTATGTCATATGACCATTCATAAAATCAAAAGAATATCAAAACGTGTGTAAAGAGTGTGCACATTAGTATAAATGTTGTCGGTAACACTCTATCAGTAAGTCATATTTTTCATTGGAAGATCTTAAAAGTTATTTGTTTGTTTGATCAAACCCCATTAATACCACAGAGCAGTGTTGGGGCCAACCCCACTTTCAGTCATGAAAGGCACACAAGATACCCAATATGATTGCAGGCACCCCGACCACCAAGCATCGCCGAACACGGGGTTGGAAATGCTGTGGATCAACGAACTTCAGACAAGCAGGTGATCAGCCCTCTGTGGCCATCCGTAAAAGTTGTATGGAAGCAAAACATTATGATTTGAAACTAATTTCATATCATGAACAATTCACACACAAAATAACACCTCAAGGTCCCATGTGCAGCAGCTTCGTCGGTTAATTAATGTGAGGGGAGCTGATGATCAAGGAAGTCTAGTAGGTTGCGCAAGTGGTATTGATGAATATCATGATGTCATTGGCACTCTCTTTCTACTAGGGTTAATATTAAAGCTGAAGATACTCGGAATCAATAATTCAAGATAAACTGATGAATAAATTGCCAGATTTTCAGTGATTTTTGATGTGCATACACAAGAGCCAACAACGTTTTTTTTGTCATTAAGGCTCATTTTGAATAATACTATTTAACTATCTCAAGATGCATCTGAACAATAAATCTTCAGTAAAAAATGTGGATTACTTTACCACTGAGCACTGTATCACTCTAAAATATAACCGTGCCAAAAAATAACGACGTCAGGAATAAAATAAAACAATTAAAAAGATGAAAGAACCTGAAGGAATTAGGACAAACAGCAAAAAGTGTCAGTAATTTTCTGGTTTTCTCAGGTGTTAAAGCAAGGAGGCATGGAGAGCTTTCAAGTTGTTCTCAAAGCCCAAATTCTCCATAAGAACGCTTTGATCTCTGCGGTGCAACAGGCCAGCATTTGCCATCCGGTCAAAGTGGTGACAGAGTGGAAGAGGTAAGAAAACAAATTTATTGGAAAGTGATAGGACTACTGTGTTCATAAATTATCATTGATTTTTTCTTTAAAAGATAATTTAATGGGGGATGGGTTGGGATGTATGTAAAAAAGGCAAAATAATCTAAATTTCAACTCATAGTTGTTATCGAAAGCAAACCATGTAATTACAAGTTTTCCAAAATTGCTTAAAAATTAATGGGGATTTTCCTTGACCTTTGACACACCTTGTGATGGTGTCAAAGCTACTCAAATGGACCAATGAAAACAGAACTAGAACACAGACACCCACACATGTCTTTCCTGTTCTGTTTTTAAATCAATTTTTGTCTCTCCTGTTAAATAAAAGAATCATGACAGACTTAAGTGGTTTGCATGTGGCACCAATGTTATTTTTGTTAATGAAAAATAGGTCCATTTTAAAATCAGAAGTTGATATAAAAGAGAATGAAGTCAAGGACTTCAAATTGACTTATGCTCACTGTATTTAAAAATTGATTTATATAACAAAATGAAAGTCCTTTGTTTTACTTTATTATTAAAATGATGGATGTGGAAATCTTTAGTTTTCTACAGATACTTTAATGTTAAAATTGCTTCTTTACAGAAACATTTCATTTTGATATGCCTTTCTGTGGTCTTTCTTCATGGTTGTTTCAAATAGAGGTAGGGTAGACGTGTGCTATTGCAACACTGTTGGGAATTTCGACACGCCTCGTCAGTTTAGGCGGGAGGAAACACTCCCCAGAAACAAACATTCCTCTCGTGGAAGGCAATCTTTTAATCTTAGTATAAAAGCCTAGGACAATAACACTTTACAGAGGAAGAAAAGACGTCCAGGAAAAAAGATTTGAGACTAACCCTATGTTTGTTAACAGCACCCTTCTGTTAGGCTACCAACCAAAGCTGAAACGACATCTCTGAAAGAGGTTACGATAATTTTTATCCAGCAGTGTTTTTTGCGTCCCCACCGGTGAGGGGGGGGGGGGGGGGGTTGAAATAGTGAACAGTGTCATAATAGCACACATTTACCCTAACAGGAATTTTTATTTTTGTATCAAGTAGTGTCAAAAGGGACATAACTGTAAACTTTCTATGTAAGTTTCTATGTTTGTTCACAAACATCTTTTCCCAATCTCTTTCAGTGGCCGTGCCAGTCCAACAGAGACCAAAAGTGAAAAGAGTTCCATGACGCAGATGACGGGGATGTCTGCAACCTCGGGAACCGCCCTGGTCGGCAAACTCAATACTGACCCTGCCAGAGCTCGGAAGGCTCCGGAATCGTTTTTTTCTTTGCAAATGGAGAAGGTAAAGTTTTATATGTGGATTTTTAAAAGAAAAGTGGCTTTTTCACGACTTCACTATAAGGTGATGAGAGTGATTTTCAAAGATAATTTATCAGTGAAGATAGCTTGTGAAATAACATACATAATTGACAGGTGATTTAGTTAAGGATGGCTAAGGTTGACAAATATATGATATCGGGGGTTATGCTGATAGAGATATTATATATTATAGTCCATATAAACAAAACATTGTGATCTTTGTTCATTGTTAGAGTCCAAGCAGAGATCTGATGCTAAACGACTTTGTGACCAAGAAACAACAGATGGGAAATATTCTAAAAAATCCAGATGAACTGGAAAAGGTCAAGAGGAAACTGCTGTCTGAATTTTGCACACGTTTTCATATTCGATTGTCCCAGACGTCAATGAGATCACAACTCCTGTCCTATTATAGCAGCATTCTCAACCTTCTTGCAGATTTTCCCAACTTGAGGTAGGATTTAGTCTCTTTCCTCATTAAGATTCTTGTAGCTTTGACTAAATGAAAATTAGATATCATGTAAAGTAAGCTCTTAGGTTTTGTTTACAAAACTTATACAATAACACTGGCGATGTAAAAAGAAAGATAGTATTTTAACCTCTTTAACTGTATTTCAACAATAATATTATTATCTACCTGATCCAAAGTCCTTCCAGCACTGTGTTCAGCAATGCTGAACATTTAGCTGGCTGCAACACTCCTTAGGGGTATGATGCGGGTTGGATAACAAAACAGTATTATGGTCCATAATTCTTCTCTTCTTTGCCTCTCAGCTCCCTGTGGAGCACAGGCCATCAACAAAGGCTTTCCACTCTCTCCTGTCTTGAGCTA